>SNQJ01S0046571.1:16998-42449 GCA_010110895.2 Picea sitchensis | reverse complement strand
CGATAACAAGTCATAACCCAAACCAAACCATATAAGCAAGACCAGAACGCATCAATACTGATGGAATTTGTAACTTCATTCGAAATTCCCTTTGTTCCTCCTTTAAAAAAAAACGAAGTTCTATGATATGTGCAATACAAAAATCAAGTCAATAATATCACTGGTGTTTGAAATTTGTCACTGCTTTATTTCAAAATAGCTCAATAATTATCAACTCGCCATCCTTAAGAATACATGCCAAACAGAGAGTCACACTCATAACAAACACACAACATGCAAAAAAACTTGAGTCAAGATTCAAAATTTATCATAGCAAAGCAAGCCATCGATGCCAGAGAAGTTGAAAATGTTCATACCTGTCCAAACAAACTAAATAGCCACAAGAGAAAAGCCCAATATCAATATCCAACCACCAAAGTTTTAGAGTCCAAAACCCTCCACTAATAGAAATAGACCATTTCCAAACAAAAGCAATGTGAAAAGGTAGTATATCTCAAGAGGGAAAAAAAACGAGAGTGCATTAACTCTCCATTAATTCAAGTCGCCTCAATTCAATCCAAAACTCACCAACCTTTTACAATAGCCAACCAAAACTTACACGGTGGAAATCACTTAATCACTAGCTAAGACTTCCCAATTAAGCTTTGGTACCATGCATATTACCCTATCAAACTTACAACCATACTCAAACAACAATATACCACATTTGCAAATAATATATTGCATCGATACTTTAATAACCAATGATACCATTTAATCAAACAACGTGTCATATGGTAACCATAATATATGTGAATTTAATTCTAAGTTGATTTCATTCATACTTGTATGCGACCACCTTGTATACGATTGAAACCTATATATGGTATCATTTCTAATAGATGATATATATGTGCATCAAATAAAAGTTGACCACCCTTTTTTTTTAAATATGTCACAAGCCATACTAGGACCATGAAACTTTAAAACCGGTAATCATAAGTGTTATGACTCTGGCGCAATAGATCTACCACCCTTTCTTTTCCTTTCAAAACATGGTGATTATGCAATATGAATATGAGGAACATCATAGATCACTTTCGAAAATATAATTCGAGCATGTGAACTAGAAAAGAGTACCAATCTGTAATTTAATTTAGTCATTTGTTCGCAAGCTGCATTTCTTTCTAGAGAAAAAAGGAGTGAAATCAACTTAACATAGTTTCTCTAAGGGGATAGTTACATAATATAGTGATAACATAAATATAGTGCATTTCAATCTTTTGTAGGCGGGATTCCTATTGTGCATTTTCGCGTCAACAACTGGAGACTCCATAGGGAAGTTTGCTTGTAGCAGATTAGAACTCATGAACTCTGGTCTTGAAAAAATCAGCAGGGGTAGGTAATGAACCAGTTAGGAAAAGTTATACAACATGGGGGAATTAAATGAGAATTAAAATGATATATGAAATCAGACTTTGTGGAGTAATTCCTGGAAAGTGATAAATATGAGGGGGTTTGGCCCTGTTTGTATAACAAGCGTAGAAAAAATAATATTTGCAAAAATAAATGCTTTCATTGAAACCTTAATTTTTCGACAAGATTTATAAAAATTATCTGTTGTGCTCTTATTTAAAACAATATGGAGGGTAGAAATGGAAAGGAGAAAAAGGGAGAGT
This sequence comes from Picea sitchensis, assembly GCA_010110895.2. Lineage (NCBI taxonomy): Eukaryota > Viridiplantae > Streptophyta > Pinopsida > Pinales > Pinaceae > Picea > Picea sitchensis. The sequence goes on along the minus strand of SNQJ01S0046571.1, from coordinate 40,791 downwards.
CATGACCATTAAGTTCCTAGCAAAGAATTTAATTGAAGGTACAGGATATATCTCACACAACATTTAAAAGAAAAGATAATCATAATATCTTCGTTGTGTATTTAGCTTCAAAATTGACCGACAATATTTGCAGACAATGATCTATCTAATGAATTGACTGGTCTAGTTGAATCTGTCTCAACAAAAGGGGCTTCAAATAGAAAAAACAAATAAAACTGATAAAATAAAAAAACAAAATGTATTGAAAGTAGACAAAGAAAATATGTGCAAAAGAAACGTTTTTACAAAGCACTCAATTAGCAATCAATTTGGTTTGACATAGTGCTTAAGATGTGAACCATTAGTGTTGTAGGAGAATAATCAATCGCCCATATCCTTTAATAAGTACGAGTTGAAACCAAGAACAAAGGCGATCTTAAAAGGACCTAGCCACAATTTTTGAAATTGAGAATGTCTTCCTCTTTCGATATAAGAGAAATCCCAGAGTAGTACTTTCTCATCAACCTTAAAATCAACAAATTTGGTCTTTTTATTAAAATATTTCTTGATTGTTTGTTTCCTTTTCTTTATATTATCTAGAGCATGACTTCTTTGTTCTTCTAAATCTAGTAAGGCATTCATTCTCTGAGAAATGTCAGTATAATGCAATTCTTCAGTTTGTAATGTCAAACGAAAGGAGGTAATCTCTAGTTCAATTGGAATAATAGCCTCTTGACCATACAACAACTGAAATGGAGTAAATCATGTACTAGGCTTAGTAGTAGTACGATCTTCCCTAAGTGCATAAGTGAGAAGTGTATGCCACTAACGGGGTTTATCCTCCATAATTCTTTTCAATATTTTGACCAGGTTCTTGTTAGTTGACTCAGCTTACCCATTTCCTTAAGGGTAATAGGAAGAGGAGGTAAAGTGTTTAACACTAAGCTTACTAAGAAACTGAGTTAGTTTTGCAGAGATGAAAGTTGGTCCATCATCTGAAATGATTTACAGGGGAAGACCAAATCAAGAAAAGATATTGGATTCTAAAAAAGAAATAACATGTTCATCTTGAGCATGCTTGAGACTTACAACTTCATCCCAATTTGTGAAGTAATATGTATTTGTTAATATGTAAACATGACCTACAAAAGATGGTGGATTATTAGGACCAATAAAATCTAAACCCCATTTGGAAAAGGGAAAATCAAGAAGGACAAGTTGTAAGGGAATGACAAAAAAATGTTCTCTACCAGTAAACTTTTGGCATTTATCACAAGCCCTTGTGAATTGATAGGAACCTCTAAAAATTGACGGCCAATAATAATCAGTCCTGAGGATTTTAAAATCAGTGGCTTTGGCAGCAAAATGACCACCAATATGAACAATAGATTTTGTTGATCCATGAATCTCATTCAATATTCTTTGGGTTGCGTTATCATCGATGCATTGTAGCAACAACCCATCGGCAGACCTTCTAAACAAAAAATATCCTAGAATTAGGTACTTAGAAGCTCATATATGAAGCCCCCTTCTTTGATGCAAATTCAAGTGATTTGAACACCTTTGAAATTTCAAGTAATGAATGAGATCTTTGTCCAAGAGAAAGGATGGTCCTGTTTCAGCATATTATGAATTGGATTAACTATGACAGCAAAATCTGGAACAAACCTCCAGACAAAATTAATAGTGCCCATAAAAGATTGAATTTATTTATTTGATGTAGGGGCAGAGAGATTTATGATCGCAACGACCCTCTTAGGATCTATGCTTATTCCTAAATCAAAAACAATATGACCAAGAATTTTACCTTGGGTGACACTGAAAATAGACTTTGAAGGATTCAAAGAAAATTCAAATTTTCTACATCGCATGAAGACTTTTCATAGATGATCAAAATGATTTGATCAGGTTTTGGAATAAATTGTCAAATCGTCAAGATAGACCTGAATTATCTTTCTGATTAGATCGTCAAAAGAAAACCGTGTAGCTCTCTGAAAAGTGGCACCTGCATTTGACAAGCTAAACGACATTCGTTCGTAAGAAAAGGTACTCCCACGGGTTGTAAATGTGGTTTAATATTTATCGACCCTCTTGACCTTAATTTGATTATAAACAAAAAAATTGTCAAGTAAGGACATCATTTTAGATCCTACAACATGTTGTAAAATCATTTCCATATTAGGAAGTGGAAAGTTGTATTTTACACTTGCTCTATTTAAAGCACGAAAATCAACACAAAGCCTAATCTAGCATGTTTTCTTCCGGATGGGAACAAGATTTGATACCCATTCATAATACTTAACTGAAAAGATTATGTGAGAATTTAGAATTTTTTCCACTTCTTTTCGGATTGTTGCTTCGAGTGCAGGATTCATAGGACTTTGTTTCTGCCTAACTGGATTTGCCCCTTCCTTAATAGGAATGACATGTTGTATAATATTAGGATCAAAACCATGAATATCCTCATAAGACCAGGAAAAAACATCAAAAAATTCTTGNGCTTCGAGTGCAGGATTCATAGGACTTTGTTTCTGCCTAACTGGATTTGCCCCTTCCTTAATAGGAATGACATGTTGTATAATATTAGGATCAAAACCATGAATATCCTCATAAGACCAGGAAAAAACATCAAAAAATTCTTGGACTAAGTCCGTGAACTTCTTCTTTTCTTCAATAAAACATTGAGCACCTATCTTAATAGTCTTTGGGGATTAAGGGGTTCCATTGTTCATGGGGATGGTATCCCCAACTTTTATTTTAGACTCCTCTTCTTTATTATTTTTTGTATTGCTTACATCACTCGTCGAGAATGAACTCTCAAGAGGATTTAAGCCTTTAGGGATTTTATCGTTTTCAAGGGAAATGATTTCCTTAGGCTTGTAAGATTCATTCTATATGAAGGAACAAATACCTTCATCATATGGGAAAAATTTCCAAGATTCTACGTTATCAAGAAGATGAGATCGGTAAAGAGACATGAACATACAATCTGGTCTCTAAGCTAAAATTTGTCTTGTAGGTGAGGCTGTGAAAACAACTAACCTATTAGCCATAGAATTAAGTTTTCTTTTAATATGAGTGATGTTGAAAGACATTAGATTTGAGATTAATGCCCAAACAACTTGGGTATACCGCTTAAGTAACTTATTTTGGGGATTATAGATCTTCCTGACTAAGTTTACAATAAGTTTTGAATCACCAAAAACAACAATATGACCACAACCAAGATTATAAGAGTTTTTTATTTCTAGTAATAAAGCTTCAAACTCAACAATGTTATTCGTACATGCAAATTCTAATCTGTAAGAAAAATTGTGAATTTTTCATACAGGGGAGTATAATATGATACTTTCCCCATTACCTTTGTTTGAACATGCATCGTCAAACTGTATGTGCCACATACTATCATCATAATAAGTCGGTTCAAGAACCATGTCATCTTCATCAACAAATATTGAATAGACACCCATGTCCTCATCAATGTAATTTACATTAGGATGAGGAACACTTTCAATGTAAGGTGAAATTATTTCTTCCCTTAGGACAATAATATTATTTTCATTCTTAGGGATGGATAAATGGGAACCATCTAGCGAAAGGTAGCCACCAGTTAAGGCTTGCCAACCTCTACCCAAAATGATTGAATAGTTACTCACAGGCATATCAATTACTTGTATATTTAGGGTGGTTCTTATTTCAAGCTGAGAACAAATTACTAGAGTTACATGTTTGATCTCACCTATGGTAGACTGTTGTTGATTATATGGGAGAGCATACTCCTCGTGTTTTCATTTTCACAGGAGAGGCCTATCTCTTCCATAATAATTTTGGACATAACGCTTGGATCATGTCGACCATCTATCAAGCAACAATGAGATATTTTATCCATAATATTTACAGAAATATAAAAAGGGGGAATTTTTAACAATATTCCTAAAGTTATTTACACCTGTTCTATTTACATTTGAATCATCTCCCTCRGGATTTTTAGTAAAATTATCCACGATGGAAATTTTACCTTCCARAAAAATTTTAAGATGTTGTTGTTGTTCTGGGACGAAAACCATGTCCAAAAGAGAAGCATCTGCTTTAATATTAGCTAACTAATTGAGAATATTTTATTTGGAGGGAGGGAAAGGAGAAGGTGTTCCTTGACTGTTTGAAATTTTGACAACTTGGGAACTAGTACCTTGGGATAAAGTAGTGTGGGGAGGATCAACTTTGTTTCGATTGGGGAAAGATTTATTTCTAGTGTTCACCACCATAATATCATCTGGTTGAGACCAATCCAGAACAACAATAGCAACATCTTGCTTCTTACCAAATATTTTATCCCTAGCATTCCTTTTAACTTCACAAGTGCCTTCATCATGATTTTTTTCCCAAAAATTGCACCAAACGCGAGACATTATAACTTTTGGTTGAACGAGGCTATCATTTGGATTTCTAAAAGATACTTGAGAAGAGGTTTCGGCTGGAGAGGAAGAGGAAGTAATACCTTTCCTTTCATAATCAATCATTCGGTTATTCATATCCTGCATAAGCTACAAGACTGCAGACATATATGTTTGTTTGACACAATATCCTTTAGGGAGACTAGTTCTTTCTAACTTCTTTGCATACTCGAAACAAGTCTGAAGTGTGAATCCAAGACTGTCTATGGCCTTTTCTTCCAATATATGATGACAGGAAGAGGGTAAAGTATTTTAATAATGCATGAATGCAGCTTGGTTTTGGGGGAAAATCAATTCAAGAATTTGATTATACAACTTAGTGAAATAAAGATTAAATGACTTTATAGTTTCACCGTTGTTATAAGTAATGTTATTATATTCCCTTAATTGATTGGATCGGATTTTGGTTTTCATGTATGTTTATTTAAACTAGTAGACCAGTTCTTCCCACGTAGAAAAGAATTTAGGGGGCAAGTCAAAAAAATCCACAACAACCTTCCCTTCAAAAGAGTTGAAAAATAAGTGCATACATGTATAATTTTCATTTTCCCTATGTTGTGACAAGCGTTAGAAAATGGTATTAAGTGTTCATTAGTAGTAATTGTTCCATTTCCCGAAAACCTGGGCAACTAATCCTTAAACTTTGGAGGGGGGTGAGCAACTTTTGTAAGATTCAGAGGAGAATATATGTTTCATGGGGTGGTGGTAGCATATTCTTCAAACTGAAAAAGACCATTTTTTTAATGACTTTAGCCAGATTAGTTATAGATTGGACTGGGATTTGATGGCTATAAATGCTACCAATTACAGATGATGTTGAAGGTTGTGAAGAGGAGTAACCTCCAGTACCACTACTACCACTAGAAGATGTCATATTTAAATTGAAAGGAGTTAAAAATAAAGTGAAACTAGCAGAATCAGATAAGGTCCGACGAAGATAACTTTGTTGGCTTTGTATGACAACCTTTCTCCTTCCTATTTCAGATATAGGCAAAATCTCAAGGGACAGCCCTCTTGTTCTTTGAGAAGCACGAGAGATAGAGGACATGTGCAAAATATTTAACGAGGAAGTTGATTTTTGGAAAATCTTTGTCGGGCCTCCCATTGTTCATGTATTCTGATATCTTTGGAAATGACTTCCCAAGAATTATGCAATTCATCACGACTATTAGCAGTTTCTAGAATAGTATTAAATAAAGTTAAGGAAATGCTAGTTTGATTGTCAAGACCATCACCAATATTGGGTTGTCTGGTAACAGGAACATTCATGGAAACAATCAATTAAAGCCAAAATAAAAACAAAAAACAAGGAAATTGATTACAGAAATAAAGATACAACAACCAAATAAATATGGAAAAGATCTCCCTAGTATAGTTACCAAATATATGTTAAGGAAAAGTTATGAAGAACCTCTCTCCAACATTTTTGAATCTTACTTGGCTAGGGTAAGCTAGTTGGGATTATCACCCAGGGTTTATAGCTTTAGACAAAATTACCAATTGATTCTCGAGTAATAAGTACAAGGAACCATTTTTGTCTTTTTTTTTTATAATTATATTGTGCAAAAGAAGAAAAATAAAAATATATGTATTGTATTGAGATTTAAAAGAACAAATGAAATGAAAATATGAAAATAATATAAGGGATTACACATGTGAGATCAAAATCGGCAAAGAGATTTTATTAATTTCACTCCAAGTTACAATCATAACCTTTCTTTCAAACCCCTGCGAGGGTAAGGACCAAGATCAGATTTAGAAGTCTTTGATGGGCATCATACAAAAAGACTCTGACAAAAAGTGAAGACTGAGACTAGAAATCTGAATTAGCTTAGCCACGAAAGTATCATCTACTGACTCTGAAAATATTCCTTATTAGTAATGAAAACTAATTCATGAACAAATCAGAATACACAGATTGTCATGATCGGATGATGAACCTTCCTAGAATAATCTATTGAATAATGTATCTCAAATCTCTGAATCATGTTATCTTCAATAAGACCCTACTATCAACAAAAAGGTTAAGACTCGATTATAACTCAGAATGAATGAAAGTAATTAATCTCACAAGTTTAAGAGAAAAACTTATCACAAAATTATTTTGTGTTCTCTCTCCCTTGTCCATTCCTTTGATAAGCTTTTTATCTTCTTCAAAAGAAGTTGTGGTAGTTTCAAACTACCATTATTTAAGTCATAATTGACTTAATATTAGTTAGGGACAAATAATAATAGATAAATGTTTATTAAATAAGAACTAATAGGTGGGACCCATAATCCTTTTAGTCTTTTTGAGTTATCGTTGTTGCTCCATAATTTATTTAACTAATAAATCATGCCACCTCATAAATATAAACAATCACTTTTATCATCCCCTTGTATCTCCCGAATCAATCCATATATATATACTCAATAAATAAAATGCATTTTCATCATGAAAAACAATTATTAATTGGTTGTCCAAAAATGAAGATAATAGTATCAAGTTGTCCCAAAATCAAAACATAAACAAACAGTCTACCACCAGAAACAAACATAAAATATCAGAAGCCATATTTGTTGTGTGAAGCAGTCTGCCTCTTCTCACTACTTGTTGATCTTCTTTCTTTGTTTTTCGAGTGGGCCTTATCAATGAGTGGTTGATTGGATGCATAAGGATGAACTTCACTAAGAGCTAGAGATGGTTCATTGACTTAATGGGCATGTGAGGTGATTGACTGAGAGGAGTTATCATATGATTTGGAATGAGTGACTATGTTTTTACCCTTGCTTGACATAGGTTCATGCATGGTTTTTTTAAGCTTTTTACTTGCATGAGAGGATTGAACAAGGGATGTAACATGATCAACCTATGGAGCATGTTGGTTGAGTGGAGGTGGAGGAGGAAATGGAAATGAAATTGTGGGATAGCCATGGTGATGAACTACGGGGGAATGAGCAATATCTTGCCAGCCATCATTTACAGGAATCTCTGTCTGGAGGGAAACATGAGGCAGAACATGAACATTAGATAAACTAGGGTGAGGCTGAAAAGGAGGCCTTTCTGGTCTAGGATGTGGTTGGAACACTCATTGACCTACAAAGTTAAAAAATCCATCTTGGAATAGTTGATTTAGAGGATCAACATCAAAATGAATAGAAAATATAGGTCTCTTGTTGCCTCTTTGCAAAAAAAAAGATTCTACCCCTACCTTTGCCATGGCTTCCTCTGCTAAAGAAACTCGTCGTTTGAAAGCAAACTTAGATCATAATATAAATAAGAAAGACTAGTCAACCATCAAGTTACTTGCCTAAAGATAAATTTAAAATGTTGGCTCTTATTAGTTCACACACTGGAATGCATGTCATCAATCCATTACTTTTCATATAACTATCATAATCATCCGTTCATTTAGGTTTCTGTGGTGAGAAATTTGTTCAGAATTTGTCAGAAGAACCACAGTGTTATTGACAGCTTGTCGTCGACGTTGTGGATCCGAAACGTCGACGACAAGCTGTCAATAACACTGTGGTTCTTCCGACAAATTCTATCATAATCATTCTTTCAATTTAAATCCACAGTTTTCATTATCTTTAACAAGGATGTTTAATGAAATATGGGATGTGATTTGGATTTATAATGTACAAAAAGTGTTATTTATGAAAAGGATATAAATGATTAATGTTCTAAATAAAACCCACTCTTACCCAAACTCAGTTTAATAATCATATCATCTTCAAACTTGACTACAAATTTCATTAATAATGTTCATTGTTCCAACTCAAAATTTTCTTTTCCAAATTACATGACTTCTATAAAATCATATTTTCTTTTAGAACAGAACATGGAAATAATGAAATGATTTTGGGAAAAATGAGGTTTGTATAATTTGTGTAAAGTGAAATTATGGAGGAAAATGATAATGATCAATGTTCTTTCTACATACAACTAGTGTTTATCAATAATCAACTAATGTGATCAATCCCAAGCCTCAAACTATAACCCTATAATTCCCTTTTGATTCCTTGGTGTTTAATTCATTAACAAACATCCTGAAAATTCCTCATAATTTCCTGTAAGAAGGACTAAACTTCTTAAAATATATATGTTCTTCTTAAAATATATCCATTTAAACTTTGTTTTATCAAAATATTGTATCCATAACATTCATCACAACAACATAGTGAATTGAATCAACATCAAATCAACAGGTCACAAGCTAAGTTTGATCGAAATATTCAACTAATTCTCATCTTTGTTTATATATTGATTTTTAGAACAATGTCAAAATCTGGGTATCTTCAATATATTTGTAAATAGTGAGCTTTATAACCAACATGTCAGCCATTATGAACCCAATAATATATTGTTGGACTACTCACAAGCTCAACATTCCCAACCTTATTATGTACAATAGATTAGTTCCAGAACCAAATACCAATCAACAAGCTTATATGTTGATTACATAATCTAGCAAATATAGGGTTTTAAATCTTATTCCTCAAACAATAGTAGCTCAAAATCATCATGTGACCCAAAATAGTTGAGACAGAAAGGCAAGTCAAAACCCTAAATTTGAATTCATTTAAAACCATCAAACTGTAACCCATTAAATGCAAGTGGGTTCGAACCAACAACAACAAGATATATATCAAAGCGAACAATTCAAAACCCATCCACATACCCCAACTATTGTCACAATAAACTAAGTTGGTATTATAATGAGCTAAAAAAAATCCGATTTTTATTTTATTTTAGAAGCAAATACAAGAGCAGTCAAAATAAGAAACCCTGGTAGCATACCCTATATATTTTCATTTGTTTTGTTTTGAAAACAGACTTTACAACATGTGTAAAAGAGACCAATGGTGGACAATAATAGTTCATAACCCAAACCAAAGCATATAAGCAATACCAGAACACATCAATACTGATGGAATTCGTAACTTCATTCAAAATTCCATTTGTTCCTCCTTTTTTTTTAAATGAAGTTGTATGATATTTGCAATACAAAACCCAGGTCAAGAATATCACTGATGTTCAAACTTAGTCATTGCTTTATTTCAAAATAGCTCAATAATTGTCAGCTCGTCATCCTTAAGAATCTATTCCAAATAGAGAGTCACACTCATAATAAACACACAACATGCAAACAAACTTGAGCCAACATTCGAAATTTATCAAAGAAAAGCAACCCATCGATGTCAAAGAAGTCAAAAATTTTCATACATGTCCAAACGAACCAAATAGCCATGAGAGAAAAACCTAAGATCATTATCCAACCACCAAATCTTTAGAGTCCAAAACCTTCCACTAACAGCAACAGGCCATTTCCAAACAAAAGCAGTGCGAAAAGGTGGTATACCTCAAGAGGGGAAACCAACTGAGAGTGCATTAACCATTAACTCTCCATTAATTCACATCGCCTCAATTCAACCCAAAACTCACCAACCTTTTATGATATCCAACCAAAATTTACACTATGGAAAGCACTTAATCTCCAGCTCAAACTTCCAAATTAAGTTTGGTACCATGCATATTACCCTATTGAACTTACAACCATACTCAAACATCAATATACCACATTTGCAAATAATATATGGTATCAATACTTTAATAACCAATGATACCATTTAATCAAACAACATGCCATATGGTAACCATAACATATGTGAATTTAATTCTAAGTTGACTTCATTCATACTTGTATGCGACCACCTTGTATAAGATCGAAACCTCTATATGATATCATCGCTATTATATGATATATATGTGCATCAAATGAAAGTTTACCACCCTCTTTTTTTAAGTATGTCACAAGCCATACTAAGACCATGAAACTTTAAAACTTGTAATCATAAGTGTTATGAATTTGGCGCAATAGATCTACCACCCTTTATTTTCCTTTTAGAACACGATGATTATGCAATATGAAGATGAGGAACATCATAGATCGTTGTCGAAGATATCATTCGTGCATGCAAACTAGAAAAGGGTAGCAGTCTATAATTTAATTTAGTCATTTGTTCGCAGGCTGCATTTCTTTTTAGAGAAAAAGGAGCGAAATCAACTTAACATAGTTTCTCTAAGGGGTCCCACCTACTAGTTACATAATATAGTAATAGCGTAATATAGTGCATTGCAATCTTTTGCAGGCAGGATCCATGTTGCGCATTTTCGTGTCAACACGTTGTTCTATCAACCATCATTTTGGACTTGATTCCTCTACTTCACTCCTGCGGTCAGCAACATCCTTGACATTCTTGACATCAATGAAAATATACTCAATATATATATATATCCAGGTTACATTGCCCAGGGAAAACCGCTATGTACTTCCCCTCATTTCAAGGATGATATCCAGGATAACCCTAGAGTCCTCAGGGAACAAGGTCAATCAACAACAGGGCTCAAAGCTATTACAACAATATACTCATTTAGAATTCAACATGTCACATGCGAGAATTGAACCTGGGTGGGGAGGATAACAATCATTCCTCCCAACCACACGAGAGAAATCCAATTGACAACACACACACACACACACACACACACACTAGTTCTTTGGCAAAACATTATGTGGGTAGGAAGAAGGAGAAGTTGAAATTTTAAATATTGGGGTTCAAATATTGATATTTTATTGCTCCATTTGAATTCACATAATGCCATATGCAAAAAACAATAGATGGATCAAAGTGTGTTAGTTGTGTAGCTGAAGAGCTTCTCTATTGCAAAATTCAAATAAAATAAAATCAATTTCCAAATAATTTTCTAAGCATGGCTTGATTAATTTTGAGAAATTAAAATATATTTTAAATACTTTTATATGTAAGATTTTTTGAAAAGATAACTAATCTTTACGAGGATTTTGGCTAAACCAAAATAAATTTTCTATGTGTGTTTAATATTAAGTTAAGCATTGATTTCTCTAATATTCATGGATGATCATAATATTGACTCATTTAATTTAATACTATTTTGTATTCATGATTTTTTTTAAACCTAAAATTGATAGGCTATTACTTTTTATGAACTTAAATTGGAGGGTAGTAAAAATATTTGAATGTCGTATTTTTTTATTTTATTTTTTTTTTTGGGGNGATGAATGTCAAATTTTAGTACTGTGGCTATCTCTAAATATCATTTGATTAATTTTTGGTGACCCTTGGGCAAGACAAGCCACGAAAGTTTGGGTGAGAAGTGAATGGTGGTTGGATACAGAGGTTTGCACAAGATGGTGCATACATCCATGTTTCCCCGACACTATTTGTGCACTTTTGCATTAAAATGTTTATGTTGTCTAATTTTAGTTTTGAAAATTTGTGTCATGGGATAGTCATGTCCCTACACTCTTTTATGTATTAAATATGTCATGGAGTGGGCTATCATGAGATATATAAACAAAGAAAACAAGTGCATCTTCATAACACCTTTTTGGGGTTTAAGGAAATCTTGTGTTTCCATCAAAATTTCCATTCTTGTTTTTTTTTTCTAGGTAACAACGTTCAGGGAAAATCCCCAAGTACTTCCCCTTATTTTGAGGATGGTACCTAGGGTAAGCCCTATATTATTCAAAGATCAAAGGCATTACAGCAATATACTCATTATGAGCTCAACATGTCAATTTATGGGAATAGAACTTGGGTGGGGAGGATAACACTCCATCCCACAACCACCCGGGCTAGACCCAATTGACAAGCATTGTGTGTGTGTGTGTGTAATTTTGATTTACAAAGGGATGTGGCATGATAAAATCAAGGATAGAGCTTTGACTTGTAAAAAAATTTGTTCTTTATTTACAAAGTGATTTGGCACATTGAAATCAAGCATAGAGGTTTGACAAAAGAAACAAAACAATTTATTTCATGTTGATTTTAATTTTTTGAAAATGTTGATCCATTTTGTATTTCTATGCTTAATGTTGATTTTTTGCTATTGATTCATAATAAAATGATTGACAGTCCTTCATCGCCATGAGTATTGTGGGAACCCTTAGCTACATCGCATTGAGTGCTTTCACGTTGGACAAGCCACGATAGAATTAGATGAGTTTAGTTTCAACATCATTTCCCTTGAGGTGACCCGTGGAAGGTGTGCGAAATGGGTTATGGTTAAATTTGGTTGAATGATTGGATCCATGGATTTTACCCTTTAGAATACTTATTTTATGGGAAAAAAAACTTGTTTGAGTCTTTTAATAAAATTAAATGATCGACTTTGCTTTGCATTTTGTTTTTGTTGTTTTTAGTACTTCGATTTGGGTTTATTTAAATACAAACTATTAGGCTCCAAAGACCCCTAAAGTAAATAGTTTCAATCTTTGTGTTGTCTTACTCATGGGTAAAACTTAGTTCAAGGTGGGGTATGAAATCAATGGGTATCAATGTGTCCATGATTTCGTTTTTGAGCACCCATGCTCTCATTGCGATCGTATGAAATGGGCAATAGTACATTCTAGTGACAATAGATAACTCTTGTGATAAAAAAGAATTTCGATGTGAGCAAGAGTTGATGGTGGCAGCTAGGTGCTCCATGTGGTTTTGAGTGAATGGATCAGGGTACATAGAACCTCGGCCTTGTTCCTCATCCCCCCCCAACCCTTTCCCCTTTTCTAGAACCTATCTTCTAGTTCTCAGGCCCTTTTTTCGACTCTTTTCTCATCCCTCCTTTTACCCACTGCAACTGCGCGTGTCAAGCCAAGTTGTTAGACACATGGCCAATCCACCAGACGAATTGGTGGATTACAAAGCCATCTTTTCATGTGGCATGGAATTTTTTACACAAGGAGAGTTATTAGATCGTGCGTCCTGTCTCCATTCATCTCCCGGAGGAAACCCAATCCATCGCCCGAGGAAAACGAAGTTAACGTTGATCATGCGAAGGATGCTCACAATTTGGATGGTTGTAAGTATGGAAGAGGGAAGCTTAAACATGGATCTAGCAAGTTTCCTGGTTCGATTTCTTATCCCATTTATTTTTCCCCATCTATTAAGCTCAGCCCTGAGTTTTCTAGTAATTTCCAAGGGGTAGCGGATAACCATGTTCCAGTTGTTTCTAATCGAGGTTATGAGTGAAAGAAAGAAGTGCACTCGCAAAAAAAACTTCCAAAGTGCATTTGCGAAAAAGGAGGACCTATTAAAATAGTTGTGGGAGTGGATATTCATATTGAAGATATCAACCACTATGAGGGTAAATTGTTGGTTGGGAGGTTTTGTGGGAAATCTCCAGCTATCTTGGCCCTCCAGCAGTGGATTGATAAGGAGTGGTCTCCTTTGTTGAGTTATTTACCTGAGACACGTGTATTGACCAGAGGATGGGATTCCTTTCAACTAAGAAATGAATAGGACTGTGCAGAGCTGCTAAAAATCAATTGGTCTTGGGGTCCATCAGGTTTAGTTCTAACCCCTAGTCAGTGGATTTTGACCCTGCAAGGGATCCTGTTTCCATCATGAAGGTTTGGGTCATCTTACCAGGTTTTCCAATAGAATTTTGGACTAGAGATGCACTGGAAATAATTGGGAACAAACTTGGTTCCTTCGTTGGTCTTGAACCCAACTGGGCGACTAAAAAAGACCGCAGATGGGCTTGGATTCAGGTAGAGGTTAATGCTCGGGAAGGTTTGGTAGGAAACCTTGACATTGTTTATGGTGACTGAACCTAAAATCATAAAGTGGATTATTGGAAAATCATGTTTCGATGTCATGGATTCCATGAAATTGGCCATTTAAGGGCTCAATGCGAGAAACCCTCACCATGGGGACATTTCCAGTAGAATTTTTGGAAGCGAAAATATACCACTGGCCACAAACAAAATATTGATTCTCTCCCACCAAAAGAAAAAAAGGAAGAAGTTATCTTGGAAATTGTTCGACAAAAGTTATGAGTTCTACTCTGGGAGACCTAGCTCTCAAGGATGCCCGCTTAGGTATGCAAGAAAACAATGTTGCATCCTTCGACTCTTTGGTTCATATTTCTCTTCTGAAAAGTTGAAAAATAGAATCCCCCCTCTTGTCTTGACCTCCCCTTTATTCCCCCTTCCTTCTCCCTCTTCCTCCCTTGCCCCCTCTTTGTCTCATGTCTCTCCCCTTCCTCAAGTTCCTCCCATTATTTCCCCTACTATGAACCCTCCCTGCCCTGCCTCCTCGTGTCCTGAGCTCTCTTCAGGTGAGATTTCCTCTTTTCTCTCTACTACTCCCTTAGATCCCCTAGATAGCCTATGAAGGCTTTGGATTCTCCTTTACCTTCCTAACCCTTGAACTCTTAATTTTTGTCTACTCCTCCTTCCAAAGGGTATGTGCTATGTTATAAGAATCGTTTAAAGGAGGTCATTACTTTGAAGAGAGGGTTAGCCTTAGACCCTCCTCAAGCACAACAGGCAGGAAGGAAGTCACATTTGTCCAAGGCAAAGGAAAAAGAAGTCGTAGAAATTCAAAAAGGAATCCAAGCAACAATCACCAGGGCCCTTAGAGCGGGGAAACCCCCCACAAAATGATTTTTCTCTCCTTTGATTCTAGAGGGATTGGGGGCCCTCAGAAAAAATTACCCCTCAAGAGACTCTTCCTGAGTCTTAATCCTGATGTCATTCTCCTTCAAGAGACTATGTGTTTAGGGGAAGAAGCTATTAAGAAGGTTAGTTAATGGATGAAAAATTGGTTGTTTAGCATCATTAATGCAAAAGGGATGTTGGGGGGATTAGTATCTGGTTGGAGCCCTGCCTTCAAGGATCTAGCCTCATATTCCATGCAATCATCCATCTCTATTAAACTCAAGAATAAATATATTTATTTTGCTTTCACTATAGTAAATATTTATGGACCCTATGTTTATAGGGTTTCGTTCTGGGGAAACTTGAAATCTGTAGGATTTTTAGATCCTCTCTCAGTGATAGGAGGATATTTTAATTTCACTCTTTACTTAAGAGAAGTATGGGGTGAAAACCTAGAGAAGATATGAAAAAAGGATTCTTCCTTTCTTTCCTAGAGTCGAAATTTCTATTCGATCTAGATCCAATTAAGCTCACTCCAACCTGGAGAAACTTTTGGTCAGGTAATGAGGAAGTAACCAAGTGACTTGTGTTAAGTTTCTTGTTTAAGCTGTTATTATTAATCCCAGGTTCAATAGTAATTATTACAGCTATAACAACAGCATAATGAGGATCTTACTGAAAGAAACAAGATCACAGAGTACACAAGCATTTATCCTGGGAAACCCTCAAGGGGAAGAAAACCCAACAAAACTTATTTAATATAGATTCAATAACCAAGTACAGTACTAGAATAAATCTCTCTCTACGAGAGACAAAATACCATGATGCTAGACCAGAAAATAATCAAAGAACCATAGCCAATCCAATGCCAAGACAATAAACCAAACACTAGAGAATATCCTCTCCCAAGCAATGTGCCTCTCTCTCTTCCTTCTTCCGACAACTGGTAACTGCAACTTCCTTCAATACTTGCGCACTAAATGAGTGAGCTGAGTGAGTGAACAAATGAGGCATTGGCTTCTTTTATTTATACAAACTGGGAAGCGTTGAAAGGAGGTGTCTCTTCACTGGCAGGGTCGACTTCTCTTTATGGGTAGTTAGAACCATTTTAATTTTCCTGGGGGCCGACTTCTTAATTTTCATATTACATTTAGGATTTGACCAATCCGCAAAACAAGATAAGAATATTATTTGCAGTTACACAGTATTTCAAGACTCTCTCTTAACAAGAAGGATATTCTTTATCTTTTGACAGGTCACTAGATGTCATCATCAACTGAACAATAGCATCAATTGGATAACATCATCAACTTGGTAGCAACATCCATTGGATAACATCATCAACTCGGTAGCAACATCCATTGGATAACATCATCAACTCAGTAGCAACATCCACTGGATAACATCATCAACTGGGCAACATCATCAATTGGGTAACATCATCAACTGGGCAACATCATCAACTAGGTAACATCATCAACTGGGAAACATCATCAACTGGGTAACAACATCAACTGGATAACAGGAGGCATCAATATAATCCACTTGGTCACCTGGCATCACGATCACTGACTGGTTCTCCATGAATCCATATTAAAGAAGTTTTGTTCTCTTTATCTTTGCGCAGAAGATACTCTTTATTTCTTTCATCTTCATGTAGAAGATACTCTTTCTTATCTTCACACAGAAGATATCTTATCTTCACACAGAAGATGTCTTATCTTCACACAAAAGATATTCTATGAATTTTTCCATTCCTTTTATGTTCTCCCTTCTCTTGTAGTCACCTATCTCACCCATCCATTGGGGAGTACTACTACCATAACTTCACTCCTAGTCATCCCACATGAACTAGAGAAGCTAAKATGTTATCCTGGGCAAGACGAGACTCCCTTTCCATGATCCACGYAGGATCACGACACAAACCTCAAGAKCCAACTAATCATTCAACATGGTCAAGGTTTGTGTTCCARGCTACTCAATCCTTGGCCAGAGGAGAGTATYTGCTCGTTKCCCCTTGGAGAAACATCCACACTCCTCTCTAYGAGGGTGGTCACACCCCTCTCTACGAGGGTATTCTAGCATGTCCCTAGAGTATCCAAAACTCAACACTTGGACATAGGCCAACCTTGGCAAATTTCTCATTCCCCTTCTCTACGAATGTCTCTTCTCTTTTCATTATCTATGAAGGTCTACCTGTGGGATTGCTCATTCCTTCTCTAGGAAGTTCTCTTCCGAAGGTCTAGCTACGGGATCTGAAAAAATCTCTTGTGGTCCAAAATCTTTCCATGGTATAATACCATGCTACCCATCTGTTGGGCACCATCCATCTACTGGATAACTTTCATCTTGATCAAAATATCTCATTACTCATCCACTGAGTAAAATTTTCCATGGACCATTGCTTTCCTAGCTACACCAAGTCATGATCCTCCATTTCGAACTCGGAGACATAGTTCCCTCTTGCACCAAACTAAGAGCTTCTTTAACTATGTAACATCTGATAATCATTATCCTTGAAGTTCTCTTCTGTAATATCTTGGGTGCCTTCTTGAGTTTGAACATTTCTTTCTTTCTGACTTCATACTAGATCAACTTTCTCCCTCTACATCTATAAGAACGGTACTAGAGCAACATGTAGTTACCTACATCTCATCAACTATATTTGAGTATCCATATTTCTCTTCATCTTGAACATTTATGTTCTTCATCTTTAGGAGCCTCTTGTTCCTATATAAATATTGGATATTGTATGGTTCTTACTGACTATCACCATATCATAAGTCCTTCTCAAGTTGTCTAACATCTGAAATAAATATTTTATCTCTTTCTTTATCCTCTTCTTTGATACTTCCTTCATAAATCTACATAGACACTGAAATAAAACGAGGTTAACTAACATTCTCACAAAAATCTAACTTGTAATGGTAAAGTATTAAAGTACACAAGATACTAAAAATAAACATGAATATTTATCTTTTGTTTTTGTGTGGGGAGGCTCCACGGACTCCACCATTTGCTATATTTCTTCAAATCAACTATCTTCAACTTAAAGTACATAATCCTCAATTTATACTAAGGATTTATTTGAGGGAGGAGATTCCTCTTCCTCTGCCACATGTGCTTGATGCTTTCTTTTCCCTTTTCTTTGAGGACAGTCATAGGAAAATTGTCCCAACTTTTGACAGTTGTAGCATCTGATCTTTGAAACATCTTTCTTATTATCTGAAACTCTTATGTAGTTAGCTTCTTTATTGTTCTTGATGAAGGAACTTCTTATGTTCTTTTGAACTGTAAGAGTTTCCTCTTCGTCAACAACTAGTCTCTTATGTTGGTTTGCAAGTCTAGATTCTTCGTGTGTGCAATCTGCCCATCACTTATCAAACTTGGGTAACTTGCTTCTTGCACACACTCCTTCTACAAAAGGATTCCAAAATTTTGGAAACCCATTTAGGGTTGTGGTTACAAGCTCTTTGTCACTAATGACATCTCCAATAGCTGCAAGCTAATCTCTAATCTGAGAAACTCTCATAATATAGGATGAGACAGATTCTGATTTTTCCATCTTCATATTACGAAGATGATTTCTTAAGGCAAGATTCCGGCTAATGTCTTTGCTTTCATATAACCTGTTGAGTGCTTCATACATTTTCCTTGTTGTTTGTAGTTCGTATATATGACAGATCAAGTGATCCTTTACTGAATCTGACATGATTCTATTTTCTTTCTTTTCATTCTTCTTATGCTTGGTTGTTTGCTCTTCTTCCTCTGGTTCTGGTACACCCACTATAACATGTTCTAGGAGATCATTCTCGTTTAGAATCATCTGCAACCTATGCTTCCAAGATCTGAAGTTTCTAGATCCTTCCAGCCTGTCTTCTACCCTCATACTGGTAGCCATTCTTTCTTGTAGTAGAAACCCTAGCCCTTCGGGCTATAGAAATAATAGAAAAGTCAAATTTCTTGGATCTAAAAACTGAATTCACCAAAAGATGCACTGGACTAAGGCGAGTATGCTGGTATAGTCAATTTTTGAAAATTCCAATTTCTAACCCTTAAAACTGGACCTGCGAAATTTTGGACTGCAGCTTTATGGTTCTGGTTCTAGTTTTTCGATACCAAGTCAAACTAGGGTTTGAATTTTTGGGAGTTATGCCCACTGAAAATCTTCGATTCTTGTGCCAAAAGATGTGCCTAGGAAGGGTGCAATTCCCAATGTGGTTTGCAGCCAAAAATTCCAAATATTCAAGAAACCCTAATTTTTGAATCCCGACAAAACTAAAGATTGAATCTGCGACAATGCTCTTTTAGGCCTGCTCTGATACCATGTTAAGTTTCTTGCTTAAGCTGTTATTATTAATCCTAGGTTCAATAGTAATTATTACAGTTATAACAACAACATAATAAGGATTTTACTAAAAGAAACAAGATCGCAGAGTACAAAAGCATTTATCCTGGGAAACCCTCAAGGGGAAGAAAACCCAGCAAAACTTCTTTAATACAGATTCAATAACCAAGTACGGTACCAGAATAACTCTCTCTCTACGAGATACAAACTACCATGATGCTAGACCAAAAAATAATCAAAGAACCATAGCCAATCCAATGCCAAGACAATAAACCAAACACTAGATAATATCCTCTCCCAAGCAATGCGCCTCTCTCTCTTCCTTCTTCTGGAAACCGGTAACTGTAACTTCCTTCAATACTTGTGCACTAGATGAGTGAGTTGAGTGAGTGAACAAATGAGGTGTTGGCTTCCTTTATTTATACAAATTGGCAAGCGCTGAAAGGAGGTGTCTCTTCACTGGCAGGGCCAACTTCTCTTTCTAGGTAGTTAGAACCACTTTAATTTGCCTAGGGACGACTTTTTAATTTGCATATTACATTTAGGATTTGACCAATCCGCAAAAGGGGATAAGAATATTCTTTGCAGTTACACAATATTTCAACAACTTGATCACTTCCTAATCTCTAAAAAAATCCTAGAGTTTGGGTTCATATTTAAGTATAAATTATAAGACGAGGGAAGTTTTGATCATCGTTCTATTTCTCTCTGGTGGCAATTTAACTTTGATTCCCCACATTTTCCTCTCAAAACTAATTAGGTAAGGTTGGAAGAGGAGGATTTCAAAAATCTAGTATACTCCTCTTGGGTAAGGCTAAGTCTGGATAATCATGACCCTTTAATGGTGCAATTTGAAACAAATCTTAAGCGAACTAAAGCAACCATTAAAAAATGGATTCCAGTCTCGAAAGACAAAAGGCAAAAAGAGTTATTGGAAATTGAAGGTAAACTCTCAAGGCTCTACTCCCTTTTAAATATTAGACCCCTCGGCCAAGAAAAATTTGAACTAAAAAGTTATGAAAATGAAAGAAACGACTGGTTGAAAAAAGAATAGGTGGAGTGGCAGCAAAAAAGCTGAGCCATGTGGTTACAAGCGAGGGATAACAATTCAAATTTTTTTCATAATTATGTCAATCATCGTCGGAACATCAATTCTATTTGGGAGGTAAAAAATGAAGAAGGAGAAATGGTGAGCTCATTTCGAGATAAATCTGAAGCAAGTGCACACTTTTTTGAAAACCTTTTCCTGGCCCCAAGGGGGGTGTCCAATCCAGGAAATTTTGGAGGTGGTTTCCAAGTTTCAACATGTTTTCAATGATGAAAGGAATCTTTCCTAAGAAGAAGAAGTAATTGAATATGAGCTAAACTTTTCCCTTTCCGCGATGCAAAATGGGAAAAGTCTTGGCCGGACAGATTCATTGTTGAGTTCTTCAAATCCTTCTATGATTTGTTGAAAGATGATCTGCTCCTCGTGATCAGAGAATCTCAAAGGGAAGGAAAGATTTACAGGCCTCTCAAATCAACTTTTCTTTTTCTTATTCCCAAGAAGAAAAACATAGAAGCCTTTTATAATTTCAAACCCATTTCATGTTGTAACGTAGTCTATAAGCTAATTTCCAAAATCATTGCTCGAAGACTAAGACCCCTGCTTAGTGAAGTGATCGGAGAAGAACAATTTTGATTTTTATGGAATAGGAAAATACACAATGTTGTGGCCATTGCACAAGAATTCTTCTCTAAAGCTTATGACAGGGTTATCTAGACTTTCCTCCATATGGTCCTAATCCAAATGGGAATGAAGTTAAGGACTGTGAGCAAGATAATGGGATGCCTTCAGAGTGTGTCCTTTGTTGTCTTCATTAACATCTCCCCTTCGTGCTTTTTTAGATCTTCAAGGGGACTATGTCAAGTTTGTCTGTTATCTCCTTTTTTATTTCTAATCATAGCGGAAGCCTTGAGTAAAATATTGAAGGAGGCGTGCTCGAATGGATTGTTGAGAGGTTTAAAGGTGTGATAATCGGAGAGGGTTTCTCATATCATGTTTGTGTATGATGTCTTATGCAGTGTGTTTGGATATTTAACTGATGTCTCTAGACTCAAGAACATCCTGGACTTGTTCTATAAAGCAACGGGGATGTAGATTAATCTAGAAAAATCATGCATCGTGATAAATAATTTCCCCCTAGCTGAAACAAAATCTTTCCTTAATGTCATCCTGACTCAACTAAAAAGTATTGAATATGGGATAAAATACCTAGGATTCTATCTAAACCCTAATAAGTACATGAAGGAGGATTGGAGTTGTCTTATACGTAAAGTGGAAGCAAGGATTTCTTCTTGGGTATTTAGAACCTTATCTATGGACGGGTGGCTTCTATTGATTAAATTTGCCTTGGAAAGCATCACAGTGTATTGGAACTCCATCATTGTTATTCGTAAAGGTATCTTGGATAAAATTCCTCTGGGGGTATCCATCTTTCTAGCTAGTCCTCCATTGTCACTCCAAAATATATTCAAGGGTGAGGGCTTAAAGATATTTGTCCCTTTGCCTGCACTCTAGTTGGGTAGAAGCTTTGGCGCTTAATGCAAGGGAACTCTCTCTGGTCAAGAGTAATATAGTCTAAATATTTTGCTAACCTTTCTATAGCATATTGGTTCCGCTCACCTTCGAAATCCTCTAAGGGTTCCTTTGTCTGGAAAGATTTAATTGAAGCATTCTCGTTGGTTGCTAATTGGATTTCTTGGAATATCGGTAACGACAAAAAAAATAGATTAGGGGAGGACCCTTGGTTAGGAGCAGGCATAACTTCAGGCTGTCAGACCCTCTGGTTCATTTTCTAAGGAACCTTAACCTCCTTCACCTGCATGACATCAAGGTGGGGGATCCTCAACTTAGAGGAAGATTAGGATGGTGCTCCACAGTTTCTTTGTATCTCTTATTAGACCTTCAAGAGGAATGGGATTCCTTTATCTCCTGACTGTGTGAAAACTTCATTTCTCTAGATGAAGAGGTCGAGGACTCGCTCTGTTGGTCCTTTAAGAAAAAAAATGTTATTTCACAACAAAACTGGGATACAAAGCTTGGTAGGAAGAAATAATGTTAGTGCATCCAAAATGGTGGTGGAAGTCGTTATGGAAATGCAAAGCCCCTATGAGATGCAAAATCACTCTCTGTCTTGCCTTGAACAATAAACAACTTACTTGTGACAACAAGTTGAAAAGAGGGTGGTGTGGTCATAATTGATGTTCCCTTTGTAAATTTGATACTGAATCAATTTGTCACCTATGTGTGTCTTGCATGTATGTAGGTCAAGTTTCCAAGATGGTCAAAGAAAATTTAAATGCCAGGTCTAAATGGAACAAGGAAAATTTGGAAGAATGTTATCAATTATGGATACAGGATCGAGTCATGAATCTTTATTTTGGTTTTCCAAGCATCGTGATTTCTAACATCTAGTGGGCTCATAACTCGACCATTTTCAAAGACAAATGGATTCCCCTAGAGGTGACAAATGCCATCTCTCTCAGTCGAAATTCAAAATTCAAAGATGATCCTAAGGTCCCAAAAATTTGCATCCTTGTTCTCCCAACACTAGATTATGACATGGCGTGGGGATATTTTGATGGAGCCATCCAGGGACACCCTCCATGTGGAGTTGGGGTTGTCCTTTTTATTAAACAAAATCATTACATCTACATTAGATATGCTCCTAGAGGAGGTTCCAACAATAATGTTGATTTAATTGCTTTATGGACTCTTTTGGAAACGACAAAACATAAGGACATAAGAAAGCTATAGGTAATGGGGGACTCAAAGTTGGAAATTGATTGGGCCCAATGAAAAATATATATTCAAAATGTCAACTTGTCCAATATTATGAGACATATTAATTCGTGTTTCCAATCCTTTGAGTGGCTCTCGTTCCATTATATTTTAAGAGAACTCAATGTAAAGGCAAACGAATTATTAAAGGAAGCACTTTAGTTGCAAAGAGGAGCACTTGGGTACTACTATTACTTCAATGGAGTTGAAACTGAAGCAATGGAGTTTCGTCTGTAATGCAATTTGAAGTAAAATGTTTTTAAGTATAGACATTAAATGTATGTTAAGTTTTTTGTAGAGATGTTAGCAACACATGTGTTGTTTTTGACAGTTCTTTTTTGACAGTAGAAGAAATCATGAACATGTTGTTTTGATTGTATGTAACATGTATATTCGATGAATATATAAGATTTCTTCCAAGGAAAACAAATACTCAATGGTTATATACAAATAACTCAACAAACTTATCTGATATGGCATGAATGATTTTATTTTAGATCTTTTTCTCGAACTATGATTGGAATCTACTTGATTTCAAGATCAACGATGTGGGACATTACCACTAAAGACCTTAAGACCTTACCACGATGTGGGATACATGACTGTAAGACCTTCAATAGGAATTTTATACCGTTGAGATTTTGGTGTTAGGGAATGATGTTTGATTTTCTGCTATATCAATTCCTTGTTTAATATAATCAATGATTAGGTGTATAGTTCATG
>SNQJ01S0046570.1:12467-48658 GCA_010110895.2 Picea sitchensis | reverse complement strand
GCCCAGATTCATCCTGTGGGGTCTATGGCTGGAGAGGAATAGCATAATCTTCCGAGAAAAAGAAAGGAAACCCCCTCAAGTGGCTGCCAGAATCAGATCTCTCTTTAAAGATTGGGCTAGCAATCACACCTTCCCGCCGAACAACAGGAAGATGGATGATAAAGAAGAACAATGGTGTGCTCAATTCCATCTCCCAAACCCCAATGGGATCAAATCCCCTTCCATCTCCCAGGCATTTTGGGAGCTCAGACACGGAAAAGAAGACTTCGACAAATGGAAAAGAGATAGAAAATGCCACATTCTCTCTTTTGACGGGGCCTCCAAGGGCAATCCCGATCAAGCAGGTGGAGGATGCCTCATTGAAAATCCAAATGCCGGAATTTTGTTGCGCTACGCAATTGGACTGGGAACAACCTCCAATAACCACGCCGAGGCAATGGCGCTCTGGCAGGGTCTTTGCCATGTTCAAAGAACAGGAATCGGGATTTAATAATCATAGGGGACTCTCGAATGCTGATTCAAGCCATAGTCCTCACCAGAGCAACCCAAAACGCAAAGCTAAACAATCTAATAGCCAAAATTCGTTTGCTCTTAAGGGGATTGGACTTATTTCAAATCTACCACGTACTAAGGGAGCTCAATCACAACGCAGACATTGAAGCCAATAAGGGAGCCGAGCTGGAGGCAGGACAGTCCCTGGTCAATGATCAACAGTCCCAGGTGGATCTTCCATGATATTTAATGCCAAGGTGATTCAAATCGATTACAGGCGAGCATATGAGCTCCGTCAAGACTCGCATGATGGTTAAAACGGATCCGAGGGAATCCGACCGCCGCAGCCTTAAGCAGTCTTCCACTGAACTTCATGAAGCAGCCAGCCCATGCCTCTGGGACCAACATTTGAGGAAATGATGACTCCCAAACAAATCCCGACCCGCCAAGCCATTTATTAAGATCACTCCAGCCACCCGGAGGCGGTGAAACCCGACTCAAGGATTGAATTCATAGGAACCAGAGAAATGGCGACAAGTTCCGGCCGCCCCATCCACATGAAGAAAATCTCAAACGAGTACGGATGGCTTGGAAAAGCTCAAGGAGATATGTCGATTCAAATTTGGACTTCTTAAAAACCTTGATTACGGAAACTCGCGAGGAGGGATGGGCGATTAGAATAAATTTATCCTTTGTCGAATCGGGTTCGAAGAACTTCGACAAAGGCTGCGCAGAGGAACTGAAAAGTCCCCAAGAGAAGTTCGAAGACAGAATTGGAGACCTGGAGGACAAGCTCTCCAAGCTAGATCTTGAATGGGGAGACAACTCTGAGAAGTAATGTCCACAGCGTCGATTCGCACCAGTCTGAAGCACTTTTAGCATCCTAGCATTTTGTATAGGATCTAGGTCAATAAATAAATTTAGTTCCAGTTCCTCCACAGACTTGGGAAGCATTTCCTCTGGTTTTTAAGTATTGTATTCCTTTTTGCTAGCAATAGCTCTGTGCAGCCATGCCTTTGTAACATATTTGTGGCTTTGCCATTTTTAATGAAATCCCTCTACTGATTCTTGTCAGAAAAATATATATATTTATTTCCCTCACCTACCTAGAGTTACTCTAGAATCACTCCTAGGTGTCCCTAGATTATACGGGTTTTAAAGGAGGCTTTCCCTATTATGAATTTGCTAAATCGGTTTAAAATTAGAAAGCTCTTAAATGTGGATTCCTTACTAAGTTGACTTCCTGCTTTTCCATAAGTTCCCCTTTTTCCTTTTTATGTTTACCTCTCTTCCCTGGTTTTTTTTTATTTTCCCTCTTTTCCCCTTTTTATTAGAGGTCAAAATGGAAATTGTGGAATTTAACCTTTTCCCCTTTTTATCCTTAGAATTAATATTTTAAAATTATCATTTCCCCTTTTCTTTTAAATTTTAATCCACACACACACATATATTTTGTGAATAGCTTAAATTTCTTATTTCCCCCTTTTATTACAAGATTTTAGCTAAGGTTATAATTATTATTTAGGTGGTTTTATTTTTAAATATTATTATCTTATTTTAATTTATCCTTTTATTTTTTAGTTTTTTATTTTTTTTAAGGTAGACAAAATTTACTCCTAGCGAAATTTTAGACTTAGAACTTAGATTTTGTACTAGTGGGCATTTAATAAATTGTTTTAAAATTTATTAACTTGTTATTTGTCTTAGGGCCACTTAGGTTCATCCCTCTATCATCATCAATGCAACATGCCCTTGGAGCACATAGTGAATCCTAAAGGGCTTACTAAACCTCATACGATTTCCCTTTCTTGCCTGATGTGCCCTTCAAGATGCACTACATCACTCCAAAGGGTGCCACTCGCCTCTTATTTGATGGTGAACATCAATAACCGGAGTCAACATTCTGCCAGGTGAACTTGTGGGAACTAAGGGACTCTAAGGAATAGGGCCAGGCAACATTGCATGCCCCAAGTCATCGTGGCGACTTTAGCGGTCGCCCTCCGCGACATCGTTAGTCCCTCGAACTAGGTAATCATTAACCTATAGTTGAACCACGGCCGGGAAGTGCTAGTAGGTTGTGGCGAGGATGTTAATCACACCTCTTCCTCAACCTCTCGGTAGTCATGTGTCGCCCCTTTACTCCACATGTAATTACGATTGACGAAGCTATGCGTCGGCTGCATCATCAAAATCATGTCAGAACATATCCACATCATATCATCTAATCCGGATGCACTAATATCGCGATTAAAACAATCAAACCCCAATGGAACCTCCACGACTCGATCCAGGTCCAAGGGGTTCCATCGATACTCAAATCCTCAAGGTCAAAAATCCACCTTTTCGACAAAACCGAGGTCAATACTTTTATCTATGTCAGCGATAAAACAACATCATCATCCCATAACCTCATGAAGTAAAACCAAAAGTTTTAATAGCATAATAATCAGGATCACTTGCGGAACAAGTGTCCTCAAAATAAGTTAAACTCGATTACGCGAGGCCGGGATGTCCCTAATTGTAAGGCTTATAAATTAGAGTTTATTGGGGATAGGTCTTATGGTATAAATGAGTTAGGGGTTATATGGTTTATAAAGGTTAGGGAGTTATATAGATTATTTTTTCTATATGGGTAATCTTCCTCTGTAGCATATGTCTTATGTAATTGAGTTGTACTCTTAACTCAACCATCTCTCTGTCAATCTCCTCTTAGATCATTATCTTTATTCCATATGCTTTGGCATCCTCTTTCCTCTGGTTGTGGATTATTTTTGAACCTTTATAATGAACATCAATAGTCATTTCTATCTTCCCTCTTATGAACTTATCCTAGTCCACTGTGAGCTACATCAAGCCTCTGTAGCAAGTCTCCTCTACCTGCCACTTAATACCTCAACAAGCTTCCTCCTGATCTATGGCCTTTTTGTATCACTATTTATCTCCTGGAGTCCCCTCTTCTTCTTCTATTCCTATGGACTCTACACCTTGGATCACTTTCTCTAGGGAACTCCTCTTGTCCTCTTCACTTACTCCAATCTCAGCTGGAAGTATCTACAACATCCATTGTTGCAAGGTTCTGCCACAGTTATCCTTAATATCACGAGTTCCATTCTCTCTATCACAATTGGTTTAATGCTACGAAGCATATTTTCGGGACGTCATATTTTCGGGACCACATGATGTTAGGTGGTTTTTCGTACATGTTTTTTTGCCAATGGTTTTCTATTTGCAGTTTAAGGAATTAGGGGTTTTGGACTAATCGAGGTCATTGTGTTAGGTTTTTGGATGTGCTTTAGCTCATATATGTATATTGTATTGTAAACAATGTAACGCACAATGTATGAATATAATATATGTTGGTTTTCTAGTTTGGGTTTCCAAGGTAAAAATCTTTATGTAATAATGTTTGCATTTTGCCATTGTATCTTTTCTATTCTTTTAGAATATCTAGCTACATTAGACATTGTACAAGGTTAGAATTTTTTTTTTTTTTTTTATTATTATAATTAATAATTGTATTATTGTATATTTCTCCCTTACTGAAATTGAACATTCTCTCAATCTAATCCCAGAAACACTAGAGTGTACTTCAAGCTTGGAGTAAATTTTTGACGAGGAAAGGTTTAACTTCCGAATATCATCTTTGGGTTGGGCGACATGGAATATAAAAAGTGATCATAATGAATGGGAAACCCACCTGAGAATAATCAGCCTTGGTTGGCCATATATGCTTTGAACATCCCAATATGAGTACATAACCTTCCCCAAAACCCAGAAAAGTTACTCCCTAAATATGACCCCGAAACCTCAGGTTTACCTAAATATCATATCAACAAATTCCATAATAGCTATTAGGCCGTGAATCCAACATGAAGATGTAGCATGTAGTCTATTCCCCTACACTTTTGAGAATTAGAAGCCTCACATGGTGACTCGAAAAAAAAAAATTTCACATGGGGTCCATAACTAGTTGGATGAAGTTTCAAAAATATTTTCTAGGTAAATTTGCAGAAGAAACCACTAGGAGCTTTGATAGTTGAGTTGTTTTCCACCACCATGAGTTCAAAGGAAAAGGTTAAAGACTTCAATCAAAGATTCCCCACTATCTTAAACAAATTCCAACATGAACCTAAATTGTTTTATTGGATAAATCCGTAAGTCAGGACACAAACCGATCTCCCCAGAACCACCTGGATCACGGAACAAAACGTGACAGATATACCGCTTTCCCTAGATCTAAAGAGGTATTGAATGGACAAGAGAAAAGGATGATATGCTTGCATATAAAATCTCTCCCTTTATCTCTATTGTTTCCTCTCACGATGCTCTTAGATGGTCCATTTCTAACACAAACCAATCACGTCAAAGGCATTAATATATTCAAAACCTAGACTATACATGTGATCAAGGAATCATGTAATAAGAGTGAATCTCACTTTATGAGGAAAGTATATCCTTTATTATCATATTAAATGTGAAGAGAGAGAGATTACAATACATTGCCTTGATATGCATGGGTCCCTTCCAACTGTCATTTGTTCCCCCACACACTTCTTGCTCAGGGATTACGAAATACATGATCGATAGCTACTCACAATCTATCTTGACAAAGAAATCCCAAAGCCACTCCAACTAAGATAATAATTCCAAACCAACCAAAAGCTACACAAAGCTAACTTTCTCCATGAGAACTCTTCTCCTTTATAAGTGAAGATAAGGTAGGGAGGGTTAGGATGATCCACTAAATCCTTAGCTGATAGATCAAACAGTTGGGATACCACCTCACCAAGAAGCTTCTCCTTCTAGAAAATTGGAGAAACCGTACGTTTTTCCCAAGTGCTGGAATTTCCGCGCCTAGCTATGCCAACAACACAACGGGGTATGCATTCCCTTTCCCCGCCTATATAGCAACCTCGCGAGGATTTCTTTTTTATAAGGTTTTTGCATTGGAAAATGCCATTTCTTTTCTCGGAAAAGTTCTTCTTCCTTCTCTTTAGGAACTTAGAGCCCATGACCCCTCTAAAGGCAATAGAATAGGTTTACATCATTAGCGATCATAGGGATAGCCGAAAATAATGTGTAGCAGAGAGACCCCCAAAGTGAGTTAAGAACGGTATTAGCTGAAGCCACTGTCAGTGTGTAGGGAACAAAGGGTGATCCCGATGGAGAAAACCTGCCAACAAACAGGGAAATGTAGTACAATAATATATCATCAGCGAGGTAGGCATTCCCTTTTCGAATACAAATGACTCAAAGCATAGAAATGCCGACATCACGAAGATCCATGTCAAGTAAAGGCCGAGGTCATGTACGAAACAACCATACTGTGGATCCATGCAATATGACTCAAATGAACATAGCCACCAAAAATTACAGCATTGGATCTATGTGTTAAAGACTCAAATTTGAACATAGCCACCGGACATACAATGTGGATCTATGTGATTACTGAATACTCTAGCATAACTTGGATTGATCGAGGAAAATATCCGGTCTTCATTTCCGCCACTCTATAGCACGAATCTAACCATGTGATTTACATGTGTTGAGAAGTCGAACATGGTAGAAACCACTTGATTAGGTCATTGGTGTGTCTGGTTAACAAGTCACTGAGGAAATCACCATTAACGTCAACCCGAGCTCCCCAAGATTTTACAAATTTACAATACAGCGAATGTGAATAAATGAGCTGAATTCGAACACTGGTAGGAATCTCGATCGGTCAATTATAAAACCAACTGTTGAAAGCGGGAAACACGCCATTGGGCATACAGGTTCAAGGTACCAAAGCGGTTTCTAAGTCTAATTCTGGATAATGAGTTGAAGTCAGCAGGAAAAGACTTCGTCACAGGAGAATAATGTATCCCACATCAATGACCCGAAACAAGTACATGATTTATAGTAAAGAACAGAGTAATTTCAGGATCAACTCAGGGATGGCTAGTGAGATATTAGTTTTAAAAGACTGTAAAGTTTGGTTGATGCAATAGAAGGCTTTTGGGTTGGACATCTTTGAACATATTGACGACCGCGACAATTTGCCTTGGCTCTTGACTCAACAACATGGATCACAGATTGATTTGTAATCTTATCAAGGAGTATGATAGGAGACAAAATTGGATTTTCCAACCTAGACACAAGGCAAGTGAAAGGTGTCATGTTCAAAGGTGACTCTCCAGTCTGAGTTTAGATACATTTCTTTCCCAATTTTTCCCATTTTTGGCAAGTACCTCTTTATTTTTCATAGCAGAAAGAGGAGGATAACATATACTTGTCAATGTAAGCTCATCCTTAGGACGAGGTCCCTCGGGGTATGTTTAATGAACCCTAAGAAGGGAGTGGTTCGGTCCCATCATGAGTCTGTCAATGTTTGTTTAACGAGTCGAGGGATAAGAAAACCTTCGGGGGTTTTTCATGTTTTGAAGTCACGAAAAACACTTAAAGAGAACTCATGTCCCATATGGGTCTTTCAATGTTTGTTTATGAGCCCAAAGTAAACTCAAAGGTTTTCAAGATTACGCAGAGTTTGGAAAAACACTTAAAGAGAACTCTCGAGTTCCTTTTTTAGGTACAATAGTCCAACGAGACCGAAAAAGAGTTAAACTATCGCTTGAGGAGGAATAGCGTAAGTTCAAATACTTTACTTGAAGCTGATGAAAATAGCAAAGATCATTTCGGCAATCTTTTTCATGTTTAGAGAATTAGAAAAGAGCAGAGGGACTCCGAGGTTCCCTTTTTTTGTATAACCTTGTTGAGTTTGAAAAAGTGATAAAAAGTATACTTTCGGTTACATTCTCATTGATTTCTGAGCACGAGAAAGAACAAAGACTAGATGAGTTGTTTTCATTTTACACAAGCTTTAAAACAAAACAAAACTATGCTTGGGATAGATTTGTTTTTACACAAGCTTAAAAACTAAACAAACTATGCTTGAACCTGGCTCCATTTTTACACAAGCTCGAACCAGAGAAAACTATGCTTGGGTAAGTGGTTTCATTTTACACAAGCTTGAACCATAGAAAACTATGCTACGCGACTTTAGCAGCATGGTTGGTACTTAGCCCCTGACTTAAGAAACTAGCGGCTTAACTTCAACATGAATTCCAGAGGCTAAGAGTATTTCCCTCCAAGATTTGTTTCATCCAACTTCAAAGGAGAGGTAGTGAAGCTTCAAATACCAAACGAAGGACTTGACTCAAATAAGGGGAAACCTATTTCATTTTTTCTCCAGAGCTTGACATAGAATCCAAGAACTATCTTTCGTAACCTCGTTTCATTTTTAGCGAGCGTTGCCTGAGGGCGGAAAAACTATCCTCAAAATCCGGGTTCAATCCCGGACCTGTTTCATTTTTTAATGGGGTTTCCTCAGATACACAAAAAACTATCCTCGTAACCTACATTTCATTTTTTAGCAGGGTTGTGGTACCAAAAACTATCCTGCGTAACCTCTATTTCATTTTAACTTGAGGGTTCTTGGCAGAGAGCATAAAACTATCCTCGAAAATCCGGGTTCAATCCCTAGACCTCTATCTCATTTTTTAACAAGCGAGGGTTACCTTGAGACACAAAAACTATGCTCGTAACCTACATTTCATTTTTTAAGCAGGACAGCGGTATAAAAACTATCCTCGTAACCTCTATTTCATTTTTTAGCGAGGGTGCCTTGACATAAAAACTATCCCTCATTAAATCCAGGTTCAATCCCGGACCTCCGTTTCATTTTTTAGCGAGGTTGCCTTAGAGATGCAAAACTAGCTATCCTGGTAACCTCTGTTTCATTTTTTTAGCAGGGTTTCCACTTGAGGCCCTTAAAACTATCCACCGTCAATCCGGGTTCAATCCCAGGATTCTCTGGTTCATTTTTTAACTAGGTTTCCTTAGAGACACAAAACTATCCTCGTAACCTCATTTCATTTTTATGAGGTTGCCTTGAGGTATAAAAACTATCCCTGCGTAACCTGTTTCATTTTTAGCAGGGTTGCCTTGGTATAAAAAATATCACCGTAAATCGAGGTTCAATCCCAGGACCTGTTTCATTTTCTTGAGGTTTGTATGACGCAAAAAGTTATCCTCGTAAACCTCTCTTCTTGATCGCGGTTTAAAGAGGACAATGCTCTGAAATAACACCATGTCAAGGGACAAAGCTTCGGTCAGCGGCTTCCAAAGAAGTCTTCGGTGGAGGAAGAAACACCCTCTGGAAAGACACCATGTGGGGTTGTGGCCGAGGGGAGAAAATAGATCAGGGCTCTAACAACCCTATCGAAGATCACCATGTCAACTACGGATCTAAGTCATCGGTTGAAGTCATGAAGGCGACAACGCCACATAGTGACACGTGGCAAGGTGATCTTATGCGCATATAAGAACCATTCGAGGAGGCAATCAAGTGGGATCAATGAATGAAAGTTGATCAGTCACAACTAGGTTCCATCGTGAGGGAAAGATATCGAAAAGAGTAGACACAATAGCTTTCATGGCATGGGTATAAAATCCCAAGGGAGTGACAGAAATCAAGGAATCGTAGCAATAAAGTAGATCTCACTTTATGAGAAGAAATATATCACTTTATCATATTAAATGTGAAAAGAGATTACAACCATTGCCTTGATGTCACAAGGTCCCTTCCAAAGCGTCGCCGTTCCCCACACACACTTCTTGCTCCAAGGATTAAAGAACCATAGATAAGAATTAGCTACTCACAATCTATCTTGACAAAGAAAATCCTAAAGCCAACATACCAAGCTAATTCAAACCAACCAAAGCTAACCAAAGCTAACTTTTTCTCCATGAGAACTCTTCTCCTTTATGGTGAAGAAGATAAGGTGGGGAGGTTAGGATGATCCCACTAAATCGTGGCTTGGTAAGATCCAAACCCGTTGGTTCCTCACCCAAGAGCTTCTCCTTCTAGAAAATTGAAGCCCAGTATGTTTTTGCGGATGCCACCTCACCCAAGAAGCTTCTCCTTCTAGAAAATTCGAGAAACCGTATGTTTTTCCCACGTGCTGGAATTTCCGCACCCTAGCTATATAGCAACCTGCGGGAATTTGTCATTCCCGCACCCTGCCTATATAGAAACCTGCGGAAATTTCTCTTTATAAGGTTTTTACATAGGAAAATGCAACTTCTTTTCTCAGGAAAAGTTCTTCTTCCTTCTCTCTTCAGGAACTTAGGCCACTGTGACCCCTCTAAAGGCAATAGATAGGTTTACATCATTAACGATCATAGGGATGACGAAAATAATGTGTAACACTAAACCCACTCAGGAGTTGCAAATCGAAGTATACACTAATGCTCTCCCAACTTCTATTTCCATGTTTGTGAAGAGGGATGCCAAATAAACCTTAGCTGAGAATTTTGAAGAATCCAAAATGATAGAGTTCCAAATGAAGGTATGTAAAGAAGGATAGGTCTCATTAGTTAAGAAGGAAGTTCAAGCTCCTCCCAAGAGAGAAATCATGTTGACTAGAACCCCAGGGAAACAAACATAACAAGGTCCTGAAAAGGGAAGTGGAGACATAGAATATCTACAACGCATGGTCAATAAGTTTTCAAACAAAATCATAGACATGAAAAGAAGTGAAGAGGAAGGAAACCAAGGCCAAAGGCCATATAAACCTCTTTTTAAAAGAAATCCATCGTTCAAAGCGATCGAACCTCCCTCAACCAACTTAAACATTGGTATGGGAAATGTAGCATCTAAATATTTTTGTACTTATCACCAAGAGAAACACTCTGAAAGAGACTCCCATAATGGTTACATGCCATAAATTTTATGGCCAACCGGTTTCTAGATGAGTTTTCCCTAACCGAACAATCAAGCGGCTCAGTTATGAATATTGTTGATCAGGAAGAATTTGATCCACCAGAAGAAACAACCATGCTGATATGGGACCCTGACATGCCAATTACTTCTAAAGACCTATTTGAGGTTCAAGAACCACCCGCAGAGGTCTTGGTTGTGCAAACACGAAGTAGGGGTCAACCTATCTCAAATGATCTTACTACTGCCCAAACTTCGGAAGGAAAACCAGTTCCCAATCACCCAAAAGGACCTTTTGTTCCCCGAATAAATCCTATAAACATCCATACATGAGAATAACCCAAGCTAAGCTACAACATAGTAGAAGAGTTGAAAAAGTTGAATGCAAATATATCGGTCATGGACATGTGCAGAATCCCTCAGCAAAAGGACTTTCTGTTACAAGCTTTGAAATCAATAGAATATCCTACAACAAGCACTGACCAAGGAGGAAATCTAACTCCCACAGATCTAAGAAATAAACCAACTGTGAATGCTTTCTCTGAAGATAAGAAGGGAAAACCTTTTTTCCCACTGTTCCTTTTGACATTTGAAGTATTCAACAAAAACCTCCATAATTGTTTGGTTGACTTAGGAGAATCCTCTAATGTTATTCCATTGTCTATCTGCAAATAATTAAACACAGGCCCTCTCAAAAGCAACAAACATGTAATAAAATAGATAGAACCCAGGTGAAGGTTATGTGAGAACTCAAATATGCAATGATCATAATAGAGACACACCCTAAATTTGTGCAAGTAATTGACATCATTGTAGTAGATATCCCATAATCTTATGGATTGTTATTGAGTTGAGATTGGTTCGAGAAGTTAAACAGATACTTTAGTACAGACTGGGTTCACCTTTGGCTTCCATTAAAAGGATACCCAAATATGATCAGGATCGATAGGGAAAGATATCTGAAACATACGGTCATCAACTTAGAAACCCTTAACGAACCCTCATCGACAGATTTCCCCATACTAGGAAATTATTCATGTGACTCTTATTTCAGGAATTTCTCCCCCCTCTCATCTGATGTCCCTCTTACTCAAAACTCTGAAATAATTTTTTAAGAAAAGTTTCCAACGACAACAGAGGAAACCCTCTTCTGTCAAGGACCTATGTTAGAAATCATGGAACAAATAGGAGGAAATGAGGAAAGTGGCAGGAAAAGGGAAAATGATAATTTTTTCTCACCAATTTGGACCTTATACTTTGATGGATCTAAATCACAAGAAGGGTTAGGGGCAGGGTGCATCCCCATTGATACAAAAGGTAAATGACATTTCTTATCCTATATACTAGAATTTTAATGCACAAACAAAACCACCGAGTATGAAGCTCTAGTGCAAGGGCTAAAGAAATCTATAGAATTAAATGTTAAAGAATTGAATGTTTCAAAGATTCTAAAATCATCGTTAGAAAAGTAAGGAAAAATATACATTGCAACTCTCCCCACCTGAGGACTTACCAATAGGAAGTGCACAGAGTAACAAAACATTTTGAAGCCTTCAACATTACAGTGATCTCAAGAACAAAGAACACTCTTGCTAATTCTCTGGCCACTGCTGCCTCAAGGATATCACCTTTAGAAGACTATGAAGCCTCCTAATTTACTGTGGAGCTACTCTACAAACCATAGGTACCCAACAATATTTATAATTGTAAGGTCTTTGAAGGAGACGAATAGATCATAAAATTTTTGACCTATCAGGAGAATTTTAAAGACCTGGTCATTGACGATGAAATATTTCAGGAGCAATTAGCAAAGACCGATCCTCGTATAGATCAACCAACCAAAAAACCATGGTCTCATATGATATTGAACAGGGTAGCCAATTTAGAAAATATTTTTGACTTAAGGGAAATATTCAAAGGGTCAACACACACAAAGAAGGGAGTTCTTGTCCCATGCACGAAACTATAAATCTAGGAACCCTGGAAAACCCCAAGAATATAAATCTCAGCAAGACAGTATCTAAAGAGGAAAGGAAGGCCTATCTCAAAATTTTCAAGAAATATCAATATGTCTTTGCATGGTCCTACCAAAATCTGAAAACTTATGATACTCGTATCATTCAACACACTAGCTCGTTAAATCCTGAACTGAAACCCTTTCAACAGAAGCTCTAGAAGTACCACACATCCTTGGAGCCTCTCATGTGTCAAGATTTTAAAAAGTTACTAGATGTTAGTATTATCTTTCAAGTTAGACAGTATGCATGGGTAGAAAATTTGGTTCCTGTGAGGAAAAAGTATGGGGATATTTGCCTATGTGTAGATTTCATAAACCTCAACAAAGATTCAAAAAAGGACAACTACCCAGTCCCACCAATGGAGCAACTCTTGCATACCATTTCTGGCTGTGATATTTTCTCCCTACTGGACGGTTTTTCAGGTTACAACCAAGTTCTAGTTTTAGAGGAAGACCGTTTGAAAACTACCTTCCGAACCAAGTGGGGAACCTTCATCTATAAACGCATGCCCTTTGGGTTAATTAATGCAAGGGAAACCTTCCAAAGAGCCATGGACGTGGATTTTCGAGGATTAATCAACAAATGCATAGTAATTTATTTGGATGATGTGACTATGTATTCAAAGAATAAAGAATATCAAATCCAACACTTAACCCATATTTTCGAAAGGTGTAGGAGATACGGTATATCTTTAAACCCTAAGAAAACTATCTTTGGTGTTGAGAAGGGGAATATATTAGGCCATATTATATCTCAAGCAGGAATTCACATAGACCCAGAACAAGTTAAGGCTATAGCTCAGATTCCATTACCCCACAACAAAAAGGCTATGCAATCCTTCTTTGGGAAATCAATTTTGTGAGAAAATTCACCCTCGATTTCCCTGAAACTATCAAACCCTTACAAAAAATGATCCACAAAGATGTTGAATTTAAGTGGGATGATGAATGAAAGAGTGATTTCAGCAACATTAAGATTGCAATATCTCAGGCTCCAATGTTACAAAGTCTTGACTTTAGCAAATATTTATTCCTCTACACTTTTTCCTTCGACCAATCACTAGTGACAGGATTGAATCAGAAAGATGATTACAACAATGAGGCCCCGGTCTCATTTCTGCGCACTAATCTCCAAGGTGTCAAATTAAATTACCATGCTATAGACAAGTAGGATTATGTGGTTTACAAGGCAGTAAAACACTTCAGATATTACATCTTGAAGAATCATACAAAATTCATAGTCCTCACCTTGCAGTCTGATCCCTATTCACTCAACAAAATATGGGGGAAAGAAGAGGAAACTGGATGGAAGTAGTCCAATAATTTGATCTACATATAAAACCTACTAAACTAGTTAAGGGACAAGGGTTATGAAAACTGACAGTTGAAGCCCAGGACCAAGTAAATGAAGAACCTGGATGGGAGAATGAATTGGCCTTATGGTGTGGTGAAGCTTCATATGTCTCCCCAAGGCAAGAGTCTTGGTATGAGAAAATGACTTATTTCCTGCATCATGGGACTTGTCCAGAAAACCTAAACCTTAGGGAAAGGAGAACCCTTAGGTTAAAATCAACACAATATCACCTCATAAATTTGGTACTCTTTCGTGTTAATTATGATGGGGTACTTTTAAGATGTCTTGAACATGAATATGCATACAAGTTTCTGAAGGATCTCCACGATGGTCCCGTAGGTGGAAATTTCATGGGAAACACCATATCTCACAAAATACTGAGAGTTGGCTATTATTGGCATACTCTGTTCAGGGGCATCCACACGTACGCTAGAAAATGAAAAACTTGTCAAATAAGCACGGGGAGGGAAAAGAGAGCAGTTGTCCCACTCCAACCTGTGGTTGTCTCCGGGCCATTAGAGCAATGGGGGTTAGATATCATTGGAGAAATTACACCAATTTCTTCAAAACAACATAGATACATATTGACCGCCACAGACTATTTCACGAAATGGTTTGAGGCCATCCCTCTGACTCATGTAAATGAAAAGGTGGTGATCTAATTCATAGAGAAACAACTGATCACAAGGTTCGATATGCCTTCTGTCCTAGTTTTTTATAATGCAAATTAATTTTCTTCCACCTTATTAATAGATTTTTCTCTAGACAAAGGAATCATAATCAGATACTTTGCAAACTATTATCCATAGGGGAACAGAGTGGTAGAATCAACCAATAAGAACCTAGTGATGATATTAAACAAAACAATTGCAGACAACCAGAGGAATTGGCACAGATCACTCCATAGCGCCTTATGGGTTGATAGAGTAACACTCAAGGAATCTATAAGAAATTCTCCATACTTTCTAGTAAACAAACATGAAGCCATTCTCCTGAACGGGTTATATCTTCCATCCCTTCAGCTTGCTCAGGATTCTAGAGGACAAACCTCATCAATTATACAACAAAGAATTGATACCCTCCTCATATTGGAAGAAGAAAGGGAGAAATAAAAATCAAATCATATCTCATCAGAAAATATTTAAAAGGTGGTTTGATAAGCATAAGGCCAAAGAAAAGAATTTGGAAGTAGGATACGTAGTCCTAAAATGGGATAGAGCAAATGAACCGAAGGGAAAACATTCTAAGTTTCAAAATCTATGGCTCAGACCTTTTCAGGTAGCCGATAAAATTAGGTAGGTACATATCAGTTGTAGAATCTGAGGGGGGAAACTGATGCCCTCCCGGTGAATGTCCAAGACCTAAAACAATATTTTCATTAAAAAAAAATGTGTGTGTGTGTGTGTGTTTTATGATGTTTTGTTTTTAGGAAGGCTAATTGCAGAGTGACTTTTTTTTTCCGTTTCTTTCTATAGTACTTCTGCGCTTTTGAAGATTGTGTTTATCAAAACATTGGTTGACCTCAGTTCATGTGATATGATGAACTCTGTTCCTAAATCATAGCTTACATACAACAAAAGAAGCGTTGGGAGACATGCGATTGTTTTAAATAGTTTTCTATCTAACCTACATATGAATAACCTTGAAAACTGATGAAGTGTCTGCATGGTGGTCTAGTAAAACCTTAAGGGAAAGATGGTAATATGGAAAGGACTACATGTACCTCGAAGATA
The DNA here is from genome assembly GCA_010110895.2 of Picea sitchensis. NCBI lineage: Eukaryota > Viridiplantae > Streptophyta > Pinopsida > Pinales > Pinaceae > Picea > Picea sitchensis. The sequence continues at coordinate 33,302 of SNQJ01S0046570.1, read as the reverse complement.
GAGCTAGCAAAAATTCACCTTAACCATCTCATTTTTCAAATAACAGACATCCTCCTCTCCCACTCACTCAGGGCATTCTGCCGAAATAAAATAAACTATATCAAATGAGTGTATAGTAGGAGAGGGTATGCAGATAAATCCGTCAGGGCTATGGACTCTCGCTGGCAGTGGAGCAAGGTCTGTGACATTGGGGTGACTCCGTCGGGGCTATGGATGCTTGTTGGTAGCAGAGCAACACTGTATAAAGTGAATAAGGATAACTAAATGGCCTGGAACCAGTGAATTCTTTACTCAAATATTTTCAAAGGGGACATTAGTCATGGTTACAGGAAATGAAGGTGGAATAAAGGTTGAAAACCCCACAGGCAGACCTGGATGCATTGACTAGGGAATTTCAAATGTAAGGATAAAAAAGGCTCTGATAAAGACTAGTTAAGTTCTTAACCATATTTTGCATCAACTAAGCCTGAGGTAGGAACAAAGATTCTACTTTTGCCCAATAAGTCGCCATTTGTTGAGCACTCAACACACCCTAAAAAATCCTTTATCAAATTCTTATTTTTTGGGTACCACTTGATATTATGCACTGTATTATTCGTTTTCATTTTTGAGAAATGTGTTTTGTCTTTGATTATCTTTCATGACACTCATCACCTATTTAGTTTTTCTTGAACTTATGAAAATACATGATTAAAAGACCTTAACACCTACACCGATCAATCTTACCATACAATGATGTTGTGGAAACAACGTTCATAGCACATCCCCGATCCCCAATCCACCCACTGAGAGAGCGACACAATGGGACGTTTTAGCATTAGATACTATCGTATTTTGAGCATTTAAGGAGCTAATTAATACCCTATATTTCATTAGTTGCTACCTCGTATGCTAATCAAAAGAACCATTTAAAATCACCGATATACCACATCACCACCCGTGCCTCCACTATCAACCCATGATGAATTTAGGTTATAGGTATTCAATGACAGATTTATTGAAAAATTACTCATAACCCGAATTGAATGGTTGATGTGACACAATAATATCTTTCTATTTAAAATCCCTTAAGTTGTTGTGGATGAAGTCATTCTACACGTAAGGAAATTCTAGAGCATCCGAAGGAGAAAGACGAGTAATTCGAAGGTTGAAAAAACCTCGTGAGTATCAAGATAACCATATTTTAGCAATCTTCTCAGGTATGTATCCAAGTCTGTAAATTCGTTGGCTACAATTTATATTTGTTTATCCAGTTTTTTGACACAATCACTGAAATCATGTTTCAGTTGCAGGAATGATGTCGCTGATAAATCCATCCACCAGAAGCTCACTAAGAGCACCAAAGCTAAAAGAACCAGAAACAAGCGAAGGCAGGGGTCACAAGGAAGTTGGAGTACATCCCTAGGCTAGAGCCTGTCATCAAGACAACCACAAAGAAGGTTTTCATCTAGCCTTCGACCTTTGGAAATACAGAGGCAAGCATTAGTTCCAATATGGTGCTCCCACAGTGGGGATAACTCTTCAACAAGATCAGTCGGGAGTAGTACATAGAATATGTCCCACACAATGATCCAAATGTAAGGGTGCTCAATGACTAGGTGTTCCTGAACATCCTACGATCATACCTACATATGGTGGCAAGTAAAACCCCCATCTTTCCCTGCATAGAAGTCTCGAAGTGTCTCATCAACCACACAGAAGCACATAAGTGTTTAATCAATGATGACAACAGTGGGTGTGTCAGAGTCTTCCTCCCTGTAGAAGTTCATAAGTATTACAAACTTAGAGACCAAGAGGAGTGGATAAACACATACTTCATCGTGAAGTTCTACGAACGCCACGACACTAGCCGGGTGATGGCTTCATGGTGGAGGTAGGACAAGAAATTTACCAACCAGAGCACTGGTTGGTATGGAATAACTAACTTAAGGGATCCATACGTCTATCTGATGTCTCTCATCTGCTGATTGTATGGAGAGAAAAATGTCTCTAGGCTTTCAGAGGAATGGATTCCTTTGGCATACACAGTTGCAATCGGTGGTTCCAGCTTCAACTAGGGAGAAATAATCTCCAAGCAACTGAGCATCTATGGGCAATAGTCCTAGGTGATGAAGGAAGGGGAAGCACCAATGTTTTACATGGATTCATACTTTTTCGATGTCATGTGTGCCAAAAACGTCTTCGCTGGCATGAATCTGAGTTGGCATGTTGCATAACTCCCAATCCATGTCTATTTCAGTGTGCTATGGCAAAAAATGTATAAGAAATATCACTCCCTCATCAGCGATGAATTCATTGCCCAAATTTACTTTATTATTTTTAATAAGGAATGCCCAAGGCTATCAGTGGAAGCCAAAAATATGATATACAAGGTATGCCATTCGTATTTAGACAAGCGCTCCACCTACATCAGGGTGTTCGGGGCCATCGGAGTGCCACATCTCCTACCATATCATATCCCAAACCCACTCGTCGTGGGAGAAATATGTTATCAAACCATTTTTCAAAGCTATAATGCCACCCTAGTCAAGGACAAGAAACAAGCCTTCATACCCTATGGTTTCCATGTAGGGTTATCCCTGGTAAAGGACACCGCTCAATCCAAACAAGAAGGGTTGAGCCAACTTGAATTCAGATTACCGATGGGTAGATTCTAAAATCATGATCCAAAGGGCCTGATATTGAAACATGCTTCAGAGGTTTCATCCTACTGGTTGTATGCTCACGACAAGTTAGAAGATGAAGTCTTCAAAGAGAATGCCTAGGACTGGGATGAGGTGGTACAAAATATGTTTGACCCGAAAATGACCATGTTTAAGGCCATGAGTCTAGATGAATAGGTGGAAACTATCAAGCAATTGACTCAAGAGACCCTCAGAGCCAGGGAAGAAATCAGAGTGATAGAAGAAACGAAGTTTTCCCTAGTGACTCCGGTACAAAACAAAGCATTTTATTTGACACCGGAGGGACCGTCAAGGGGATTTCTCCTAATTGAAAAGGCACAGAGAGTAATTGATCAAATGGAAAATGATCTGGACCTTGTAGAGATGACCAGGGTCCCTATCGACAACCCAGTCGAAAGCCGGATAGGTCCAAGTGGTCCAGTGCCAATACAAATTGAAGACATCACTGGGTTAGATAGCTCTGAATTTTCAGCACCATAGGCCAAATCACTAGGGGATGTTTCAGATCGGCCAGAGATAGTAAGGACCTCAAGGAGTGCAAGTGTGCCAAACTCCCTCCATGACTTAATAACAATCTATGATGATGATCAGAGTTCAAAGCTTTCATTGGTGACTCCAATGCAGATCACTAAGGAAAATGAACCTGAGAAGGCATCTTCCCCAGCTCCCGATGATCAAATTCAAATTCTTCCAAAGAATGACTACGAGGTCTAAAGTTTCTTAGACACTGAGTTTCTCGATGTACTAGGGACCCAAGTAGATATCCCGAAGGATCAGTTAAGGTTGGGCGAACAAGAAGAAGTTCCACAGTGAGAAATCGACATCTCAATAGTCAATTATCAAGTAAGTTTCAAGCATGCCCCTGATGATTCAATTTCAACCAGTACTTTACCTCCTGATGAGAAACAAATAGAGTCTGAATCGTCAAAACATACAAAAGAATTTCAAGAACCCAATCTTGAACAGATATATACCATCGAGAGCCTGGGAAACATGCTTACCTGGGAAGATCAACAAATCCCTAAACCCGCGGATGAGGTTGTTGACATACAAGCCATCTCCTATGATTGGAAGAGGAAAGCCATCATGAAGAGAACCACCAAGAAGAGAAGGCTTCTTCTGGATCACTCCATCCTCATCACCACAAAGGAGAAATTGATAAGCACAGAACATACCAAGACATCCAAACTTATCAACGCATGGATGGCAATCATAGATGCCACCTTGGATAGAGTTAAGAAGGATGAAAAGGAGTTGTTCGTTGTGCTAAAGGAGTTGGAACATCTACACCATTTGATGAAATATTATCAAGATTCCACATAGGCCACAATGTTATTGAGAAGTGAATTCCAGGATGCTTATAGTAAATTCACCAATGAGCAACACCTTTTCACTGCAGAGATAGTCGATTTCCAAGAAGACACCCTCATGGAATTGGCGACATGAAAATATATGGAAATATGGTATGAGAAATCACACCAAGATGTGGAAAGGATCGAGTACATCATCGAATTTTAGCAGGGCCGAGACTCCGAAGAGCACGACATTCGAGTACTCAAGGATAGTAGCATCGATCGCATAAAGAAATAGACCGAATACTAGGTGAGAATGGACCAAGAAACTCATCAAGAAATCTAAGAGAAGTGGGTCAAGTGTGAAAATAGTTGGACCAAGATCAACTGGGCAATGAGAGACATCGACCTTCAAGAATTCGACACACCCGATGACTTTGTCAACTTGCACGACAAAGTCAAATTACATGTCGAACAAGACTCATCATGGGATGCGGAGATAACAAAGGTGGCAAACATGGCACCAGGACAAGTACAACAGTTCATGGAGCACCATATAAAGGCTTGGACAATTCTACAGCAGTTAAGTTCTAGAATAGTCAAATATCAGGCACAAGCAGTGGAGATAAAGGAGATCCTTTCGGCCCCGATGGACCAACACAGGTTCCCATACGCCAACACGTGCGGGGAACTCTTCATCAAATGGTCGGAGTATGAGAAGAGTCATCCACTCAAGTGAGATCATTTGATGACTCTTATAAGACTGAGATATGAAAGCGCCATGTGGTGAGTTTTTGTTTTACTTAGCTACGCTTTTGATAGTTATTTTTAGTTAATAATATGTTATAAATAAGAGGATCGACCTATTAGAACAAGGTTGATGGTTTTTTCAAAGACTCTCATTTTTGGATTTGTAAAGAACTATTTTGGAGCTACATTAATTGAGAAGTCTTGGTTAGGACTAGAGACAAGTTTGTGTTTTTCATCAAAAGTGTGTGTGATTGGATCTGAAGAAGAATTATTTCTGATTTTATCTCATGAATGGATGTTGTAACGAGTAAGAGTCTTTGAATCTATTGATAAGTTATCTGATTAAATATTTTGATAGTTCTTATCTTTAATGATGAAAAGTAAATCATTGTGTTAATGTGTGATTGATAATTAGATCTAAGGAAACTACTTTTCTTGCCATCGTTTATTGCTTGTATGTCTTTCTAATAATTGTATCTCAGTCAACAATCGGAACACTAGCAGGTTAATGTATTAGTACTAGGCCTATTGCAGATGTAAGAATCATTGTCTGCATGCTTGAGTATGATGGTTATCTCTAGCTCATCCTTATTCAATAGTTAAGTCCTTTTCCCCTTTGTTACCCAGCTGGTTTATGATAACATTTATCTTGTATCGGTTCCACCTATAAGAGAAAATACAAAAAAAGAACATTCAAACTGAAGGAGGAGATTTCACAAGAAGACATCTTGTCAATCACTATGTAAAGCCCATCAATCATTTGGTTGGATCGCAAGATCTGGAGAACCATTCCACCATTAAATGCTCCAGAGTATAATTGGGCCTTGGTGGCAGGTTTGGTTCCTACTGTTGAGTTAAATGGATTTAGGACCCCTCAACACTGTGATTCTAGTATTATATGTTTATGATTTTTTCTTAATAGGTGCAGAGCCTCTCATTATTTAGCGTAAGAAGGAGCTAGCCTCAGAATTTGATATAAATCATCTTGGTCTCGTGCACTATTACTTGGGACTAGAAGTATGACAGAAGCATGGTGAAGTATTCCTTGGACAAGGGAAGTATGCTGTAAAGATCCTTCAGATGTTTGGGATGATGGATTGTAAATCCAAGACAACTCCCATGGTGACAGATTTGAGGAATTTGAGAGACTTTGATTCTGATTCAATAGACTCGTCTTGGTATCGATAATTGATTGTCTCCTTGATTTATTTGGTGAATATTAGGCCGAACATTTTTTTTTCTATGAACAATTTGATCTAGTTCCAGGTGGAACCTAGAGAAGAGAATTGGATAGTTGCAAAGCATATTCTAATATATCTTCATGGGATGATTACTTATGGTTTGAGATATGCCTCAAACAGTGATGTAAAACTGCATGGATTTACCGATTTAGATTGGGTAGGGAGTGGAGATGATAGAAAGAGTACTTATTGACTATGTTTCAATATGGGATCTTCTATGATATCACAAGATAGCGGAAAATAGAAGTATATTACACTCAACACCATGGAAGTAGAGTATATTGCAGCTTGTGATTCTTGTACGAAAGCAGTGTGGCTCCATAAGGTGGTTTTTGGATTGTTTGATCAGGTGTTGGATTTGGCTATGATATATTGTGATAACCAGAGTTGTGTGAAGCTCTCAAAGAACCCGATGTTCCATGACAGGTCAAAGCACATTGAGATCAAGTATTATTTTTTACGTGATAAATTCCATAAGGGAGAAGTGGTTCTCCACTATATCTCCACTAATGAGGAGACTGCAGATATTTTGGTGAAGCCTTTTTCCAACATAAAGTTTGCATACTTGAGGGGAAAGTTGGGGTTCATGGACATTGCTCCCTTGGTTGAAAGGGAGAATATGACTTCCTCGGTTGGGAGGGAGTAGTGATATGTGTCATCATGGACTGTGAGTGAGTTGCGGATGTGTATCAAGCTAGTACATCATAGAGGTTTTCATACAACTTAGAGATGATGCTTGCATCATGCTAGTTATGATCACGCTAGCACAACTCAGATATGGTACAAATGGTTGGAGTTGTTGATACAGTGGCCTGAGGAGCATCGTACGAGTACAAATTAGAGATGTCATACAACTTAGATATGATGTATTGACATCATGTTAGTTATGTCATGCTAGTATGGCTTAGAGATGATGTTGGTGAGCTGCATCATGCTAGATATGATCATGCAAGTACAACTTATATGTGGCATAAAACTTAGATATGATGTAGTGGCCATGCATCATGCTAGATATGTCATGCTAGTACAACTTAGAGATGATCATAAAGCTTAGAGATGATGTAGGAGGGATCATGTCATGCTATATATGATCATGTGAGTACAACTTAGAGGTGGCATACAACTTAGATATGATGCATTGGCATCAAGTTAGATATGTCATGCTAGTACGGTTTAGAGATGATCATACAACTTAGAGATGACATAGTGAGGCACTGATCTATATCATGCAAGTACAACTTAGAGGTGACACACAACTTAGATATGATGCATTGGAATCATGCTAGTTATGTCATGCTAATACACCTTAGAGATGATGTAGATAATACTATGGATCATGCTAGTAAAAATTAGATATGATGCATTCACATCATGCTAGTGCGACTTAGAGGTGATGCAACCGATGACATTGTTGATGTAAGATGATATCAGATGATATGATTTTATTGTTGTGGATAATGTATGTCTTTGGAAAGTAGTTGTATGCTACTATGGTGGATGTGATCCACTCGTAGTGACTGTATGTCACTGGTTAGTAGTTGTGTGCTACTAGGAGTGGTTGTGTACCACTGGATAGTAGTTGTATACTACTATGGATAGACACAATTGTGTTCTATTGGATGGCATTGTTTTGATTTCCATGGAGACTATCTATATGGATAGTGATGATGGTGCTCGTGATTTGATTATGAGATAACATGTGTGGCTATGATGATGCTACCAATTGAATGGTCTATTTGTGCTCAAGAACATTACCTTTAATACCTCCCTAGATAGGAGGGAGTGTTTATATTATGGTAGTTGTTGGAGGTATTAACCTCTATGTGTAACCTTTGACGAGACTAGAATATTTCGGGAAGCAAGAGAAACCCTAAAACGTTGGATAATAACCCTAGAAGACAAGTCAACTGAAGAGAATAATTAATATTAAGTTATTAGCCTATAGGAAGATAATTAATCCTAGTTAGGTGACTTGGAGAAGTATAAATATAGAGCGCTAGAGCTCATGTGTACTCACTCACTCTCACAACCTCATAAGGAGTAGTGGTGTGCATGATGATCCAGATTATTTTCAGCACAAAATAAGAGCAGAGATATAATAAATAAATGTATAGAGATATATTAGATATCTAATAATATGATAGAAATATATTATATTTGCAACCATAAACACATATATACAATAATACACAATTTCTATTAATGAGCGAAATGTACAAAAATGTAAAAATACAGAATGAAAGACTCGCTGGAATGGTGGCAACTTATCTCTGAGAAGATGTGACGACTACTCACATTCACAAGAATGTGGATTGAAATGAGGCTCTAATGGCCTTTTTAATATAAATAAATTCCAAAACCCTAACCCCAAAAGATGAAAATCCACCAGTTTTGTCAACCTCGTTTTGGGTAGTTTGGTGTATCAACTTCCTGGGGGTGTAACTTTGGCATATGATATCTGTTTGGGGTGCATGATAGATCATTGGAAAGGTATCATTGAGGATATAAATTTTGGGGGATCAATCAAATCCCTTACATATTATTGAGGTGCTTGATCCCCAAAAAAACTTCATTTATGCCCTCAAAATGGCCCCAGAAGTTAAAAACTACTAAAAATAGTAAATTGCCAAAATTGTCAGAAAATTGTTTTGAGACAGTTGGAAAAGGTGGGTGGCCACCAATATCCACTTGGATCAATCCTCCCTCCTTACGAAGAAATGGTCTCCATTGTGTTGAATGCTCAGGCAAGAGGGAAAAGCATTTGTTGAATCTGCATCTTGATGAGTGGCTTTCCTTACTAAAGAAGTTGCATTTCTTAGCTTGTTGAAGGATGTCACGAACCTATGGCTAGAAGGGTTTGACCTTTTTAACTATTCTGGCTACATTATATGATTTTTTGCAGAAGGAATCCTTGCAATTTTCTTCAATCTTTTCGACCTGCTTCTACTTGACAGAAGGTACTTGGGCTGAGGCTGCAGTGATTGCAGTGTTCTTATGTTCACCTTTTGAATAGACGGTGAAGAAGATGAATTTTGTAGTATGAGATACTACCTTGCGACATTGTTTAGGTGGGACACTAGTTGGAACTACCTCTGGTATCCTGTAAAGATGAACTCTCGGAGAATAAATGAAACTATAGGGTTGAGACTCATAAATAACATGGTGCTTCCACATATATGGTGATCTGTAGGATCTTTTAATGACTATGGTTGAGTTTTAATCTTGCATGTGTTAATTAACCATTTGAGAAACTTAATGAAAGAATGAGGAAAAGAGAGGAATTATGACAGCCATATACACATATGCATATCTGAAATGAAATAAGAGACAACAAACCATAACACGAGAATTGATAACAGAGTTCGGCACAACTTTGCCTATGTCTCCGGGCCTTTGTCTCTATGGGGGAGGCTTCTTTATTTCTGTTCAAAAGTTCAATAGTACATCGCAGCAGTGCCAATTGGATACAAGAATAATTTGTTCATGTTCTTCCAGATCTCTAGAACCCTGCAAAGAAAACGACACGCAAAACAGACGTCCGGAGCTCCCAGAAATGGCCCGCAAGCATCTGCTCCTCAATAGCTTCCCTGCATAAAAATGGCTTTGGCTTGGCTTCCCTTCAACATAAATCTTCTCTGACTGTCCTTCATGGCCTCAAACAGGTCTGGTTTATATAGATCTCAAGTTGGTTATCCATCCCCAACTTCCTCCCAAAATTTGGGCTCCAAAAATGCCCAATATCTCCCAATAATGGAGAAAATCTATTAAAACCAGGCACAATATCAATAAAAATCCCAAACTATAGTAAAAAAAACCATTTTTGTTTAAAAATAGGGCACAACCCCTTTGACACGTGATCCTGGTCATATGGGAGGCGGTCATGTGGCCGGGCGCTCCACTGGCTTTGCGTTGGCCCATGTCGTTGGCTCCTGGTCATCAGCGTGGGCATAGGACTGGATCTCGAGCTAGCAACCATAACTCTGCCCTGTTTGGAGTATGGTCCCAGGTCACATGGGACTCACCCGTGGACCAAGGGCTGGTTCCTATCCATTTACTCCTGTGTCGGTAAGCCCCCTCCGTCCGAGCTCTGTGGTCGTGTGGTAAAGTATGTTGAACCGTGGGCTGGGGCTAAGCTCCCGCCCTTTCCCCCGCCAAATAAAGATTTGGTCAAACATAAATAATTTGTTTACCATATAGATTGTAAGCACCAATAGTGGCCTGGGTGCTTAGCCCGTTCCTGCCAGTCCGTAGCATAGAATAGGTCGGGGGTTTGACCCTGGTGGAAACCATAATATTTTGCATAAACCATCAACCAACCACGGGGTGCCATGTGGCAGGCCATGACTGGGCCACGTGGCACCTCAACAACCAATAGAAGAATGCCAAGTGTCGAATTCTGGATGCCCCACGTGTCTGCCATGTACCCTTCCACCGTACTTGCCCAGTGACCTGCTGACATCATCCCGTGCCACATGTCACCCTTACAGTGGTGACACGTGCCACCCATAGATTGGTCCAGTTGTCTGTCATACGCCACATCACCAGCCACGTGTCACCTCCAGGAGCTTCCACGTCATCTGTACAACCGTACAACCTGTACAATCAGCATGCCATGTGGCACTGTACGGACTATACAGTCATCCCCTTTTTTTGTCTGTTTGGGTTTTCAGACAGAATGCAATATCTTTCGCATACAGAGCTTGTTTGACAAAGTAAATATATGGACGGAATCAAGAAGACGAGGCAGACGCAATGGTGCTGGTTTTATCATATTCTGAGCACTTTCATTTTTTGGCCTTTTTGAGCCCTGTCAGGCTTCTGGATCCGATTCTGGATCATATGGCTAGACCAACAGAACATCACAAACATCCAATGGGGAAAAATCACATAATACCTCATCCTTGAAGGGCTGGATGTCGTATGACAATCGACACTTTTGGTTGACACAAAGATATCATCCCTAGTGAAGCCACCCGATGTTGTATGGATGCAGGTGTGGTGTTATCAAAAATCCCAATTGTTTGATGACCTATGCTGAGATGAGGTTCTTCTGGATTCCTTTATCAACAATGAAATGCAATGGAGTCCCCTTCACCCACATCTGTGAATGAAAGATGTGCTCCCCCTCTTCGGGATCTGCTAGTTCTCCTGGTTGAATTGTTACAGTCACGATAGTAGAAGTGGTGATCCAAGTGGATATCGGTGGCCACCAAATTTTCCCAACTGTCTCAAAACCATTTTCTAGCAATTTTGGTAATTTACTATTTTTAGCAGTTTTCAATTCCAAATCCATTTTGAGGCCCTAAACGATGTTTTTTTTGGGAAAACAGGTTTTCAAAATACAAATTCCTTCATTGTTTCCCATAAATTGAATCTCTTCAACGATACCTTTCCAACGGGCTATCATACGCCTAAAACGGAGATTGTATGCAAAAGTTATGACACCAGGAAGTTGATGTACTAACTTACCCAAACAGGGCCCACATGACTTAGGGTTAGGTTTTTGGATGTCTAGGGTTTTTGGAATTCTTGTTTATTGTAAAAAGGCCTTCAGAGCCTCATTGTAATCATCTTCTTGTGAATTAGCACAACCGTCATATCTCTTCTCAGAGATAAGCCGCCACCATTCCAACAAGCTTGTTTCCGCTACATTTTACAGTTTCAGCTTATTTCCTTATTGAATAGAAAACCAGTTTTACCGTATCTATGTTATTTTGTGTTAATAACTTGTTAATAATATGTATTCATTTAGTTATGCTCATAAAATCTAGATCATTCGTATCAGAGCATTCTTCTCCTTGTCATCTTAATGCATGTCCCCAACGAGGTCGGAGTACAAAGAGTTGGGTCTTGAGCTTGTTTCTCTTGACAAAAAAATCTATCGCACGCCCAAGCGACCTCTCATGGAAGGAGAAAAGAAAGATGATGGGACATGAGATCCTTAATTCAATCTGTTGATTGAGGAATCCCTCACACAACAAAGTAATGAGGTGATGGATAGTTTTGTGCAAATCCTACGGCGGCCACCAATAGGCGATGCATCTTCTTCGAGCGGAGGTGCCGCCCCCTTCAAGGTATAAATAAACTTCGATATTTCTATATTTGAAGGTCGGATAGATGAAGATGTTGTAGACAAGTGGCTGAATCTACTATAAGGGTATTTTTCTATCCATAACTTTTCGAATAGAGAAAAGATTACTTTTTCACTCCTCAACGTCATTCCCCATGTTAAAGATTGGTGGGAAACCTTCTGTGAGCAAAAGGAAATAGAGGAAACCTCATTATTTACAATCACGACCACCTGGGAATCCTTCAGGGATGTTATTAAGGAACAATACGACCCTGTCAGAAGTTATGATGACTTGTATACCAAATGGACCACATTGCGGCAAGAAAGAAACCAAGTAGTGCCAGATTTCACAAATATCTTCCATACCTTGCGCACCAAGATGAGTATCAAAGATTTAGAGCAACATCTAGTGCTCAAGTATCGTGGTGCTCTGCATAGATACTTACAGTCTAAAATGGAATTTCTAGACATCTCATCCTTGGGCGTGGCCTACCGATATGTCCTCAAAATCTAGCAAAAGCTCAAACAAAAGACATGATAATTTGGGCCTAGGAACCCCTCACAACAAAAGATAGGAAAGGGCAGCCCAAACCCATAGAAAAAAGGACAGAGAAAATATGGACAATATCAGGACAACCAGTCCAACCTGCAAGTAAAGAAAGACACCGGAAAGACAAAGAAAGATACTAGGAAGTGGTGCAACTTCCATAACATCCCTTGGCATAATATTGTTGACTGTCACTCAAAGTAGTCATTGGTGGCCAAAGTGAAATCCTATGAATCAGATGTGGGTTCTGACTCTGAGACAGAACCAGAAAGGGGAAGATAGATCATTGACACAGAACCCAATGCCACCGTTGCTACCACCAAGCTCTAGCCTAGTGAACCAAACGAGCCAGAGGAAGGAGAGTGTCTATTCCATTCACAAATGTGGGTAAAAGGCACCCCACTACACTTCATTGTTGATAGAAATAGCTAGAAGAACCTCATCTCAGTAGAGGTCGTCAAGAGGTTGGCCCTGCCAACAATGCCACACCCACAACCCTACACCATTGGATGGCTCTGCCAAGAAAGCGATCTTCGCTTCAACCAACAGTGCCAACTATCGTACGACATCAAACCCTTCAAAGACGAGGTATTGTGTGAGGTTGCTCCTATCGAATTTTGTGGTGTTCTTTTGGGCCAACCTTATTTATGTAAATTTCATGTTGTATATGAGTCTAGGCCTCGTAGTTTTATTATTACTTTGAACAAGAAATTGTACAGGATACCCGAGGCATTCCCACCTAGTGCTATTTCCTTGATCTCTGCTAAGCAATGCAGGAAGGTCATCTCTCAAACGTGGAAGTTTGTCTTCTTCATCATTCACTCTCAGAATAATAGAAATATCATAACCACATCTAGGGTCTCTGCAACCGACCTCTCCACACAGCAAAAGAAAGTATATAAGGTCGTGGAAAAATACTTGGATATCTTCTACTCATCTACCGAGGTACCTTTTCACTGCCAGGTCAAGAACCCCATCGATCTAACTCTCGACACACCACTTCCCAATGGACCAGTCTAAAGCCACTCTCTGTTAGAGAATGAGGAGATCAAGTGACAAATCCAAGAACTACTCCACAATGGGCACATTCGTCCCAGCTCATCACCTTGCGGGATCCCAATCATGCTGGTACAGAAGAAAGCTGGAACCTAGTGACTCTGCATTGATTACCGAGCTTGCACATTGGAGTACATTTCTTTGGAACCTGGATACTCTGCATGGAAGATGGCCCTAACTCTATGAGACAAACCTGGACTTTGCCACCACCTACAAAATGTTGGGGCAAACGCAGTTGTCAATAATTTCCATCTTCAGGATGGGTTATTGTGTCATATGGGCCATATATGTGTTCTATCAAGCGAGTGAGAAAATATGATATGGGAATCCCACTACAGTCGGGTGCCAGGACACTTCGAGGTTGAAAAGACAGTGGTGATGCTACAAAAACATTTCTACTGGTCGAAACTTTGATACGAGGTCATCAAGTATATCAGGTTCTGCATTACCTACACTATTGTCAAACTGAACACTAAGAAACAGGGCATGTACACCCCTCTTCCTACTCCTGACCGACCATGGGAATCTATCTCAATGGACTACATGTCGAGCCTCCCATCCACCAAGCGGGGAAATGACTATGTTTTTGTGGTTGTTGATCACTTTTCTAAGATGGTGATTTTGGTTGCCTGCAAGAAGAATATCACAGTAGAGGCCACTGCCAAGCTCTTCTTTGAATGAGTCTGGGTACATTTTGGAATCCCACAAACCATTGTCTCAAATTGGGACAATCAATTTCTCAGCACATTCTGGTCAAGCCTCTAGTCATAGCCAAACATAGGTCATAAATCGAATGATTTTGCATATCATTTGCATGTATAATTCAAAGCACCCTATCACATGGGATGAGAGCCTTCCCTATGTCCAGCATAGCTACAACTGAGCCCTACATAGCTCAACTAGACACAACCTCTTTCAGGTGGGGTTGGGATTCCAACCATTGGGTCCCATAGATGTTGCACTTCCCCTTGCGGTCACCTTGACTGACTCATCTCTTGCTCCAACTGAAGATGACAAAGCTACCCATTTCATTGAACGGATCTAGCACATCCACCAATAGGTTCAGGATATCCTACAGAAGTCCAATGATAAGTACAAACAACGCAATGATCAACATCATGTGCCACATAAGTTTCAGGCGAGTGACAAAGTTTGGTTTTACTTGCAGAAAGAATGCCTTACATGACCCCATCAGAAACTTCACCCACTCCATTATGGGTCATACACCATCACCAAAGCCATGGGTGATCATTCTTTTCAGCTCAACATTCCTCCTTTCCTTGGCCTACACCCAGTGTTCAACGTGGATCTCCTTCGCCCTTATTTCCCACCATTATTGGACACCTCAGAAGTAGAAGAACAACTGACACCAATAGATCTCAACCCCAACTGCATAAAATAGGCATCCAGTGATCATATTTTGGACACACATATCAAGGGCACTCGACAACAAAGGATCCATCTTTATCGAGTCGTCAAAGCAGGGCAGCCCCTGCACCAAGGCAAGTGACTCACATGGGGCCAAATTCAATAGAAATTTCCTCATCTGATGGGGGACCTCAATGCAATGGATACCATTGCTTCCTAAGGATGGATTATTGATTCATGTGGATATCAGTGGCCACCCACCTTTTCCAACTAGCTCACAACAGTTTTCTGGCAATTTTGGTAATTTACTATTTTTAGCAGTTTTCACTTCCAGAGCTGTTTTGAGGCCCTAAATGATGTTTTTTGGGGAAAATGGGTTTTCAACATGTAATATATTTCTATAGTTCCCCTAAAATTAATCTCCTCAATGATACCTTTCCAATGGGCTATTATATGCCTAAAACGAAGATCGTATGCAAAAGTTACGACCCCGGGAAGTTGATGTACTAACTTACCCAAACAGGTCCCACATGACTTTTGGCGCTTCATCTCCTAGGGTTAGGTTTTTGGATGTCTAGGTTTTTTGGAATTCCTATTTATAGAAAAAATGCCTTCAGAGCCTCATTGTAATCATCTTCTTGTGAATGAGCATAGCCATCACATCTCTTCTCAGAGATAAGCCACCACCATTCCAGCAAGCTTGTTTCCGCTGCATTTTACAATTTCATTTTATTTCCTTATTGAATATAAAACTAGTTTTATTGTATCTATGTTATTTTGTGTTAAGCACCTGTTAATAATCTGTATTCATTTCATTCTTCTCATAAAATTCGGATCAAGTGGGGTCTGTGTCGATGATTTGTCTTTTTCCATTATTTTCTTAATCAGATTTTGAATCAGGGTTCGGCTCCTTATATTTGATACTGGCCACCAATAATGTTTTTGAGAGACATTCATTGGTGTTGTGATAGGGGATTTTGTGGAAATCATACTACTTTCTAATGTCCTTCTTCATCTTACCATGACCCTTCTTTTCCTGTAGCTTGGACTGGTTTTCTAAAGGTTGTTTGTTAGGGTTGTCTTTATCATACTTTGGTTTTTGCAGATTTGCAGACTTGAACTCCCATTTGTTCTGGTGCTTAAATTTTGGCTTGATTTTAACATCATATCGATAAGAAACACCCAGTGATGAAATGCCCAGAAAATCCATTTCAGTTTGGATGTATCTGTGTAGAGCCCCACGGTATTTCAGAACCAAATGTCGCTCGGAGTCTTTGATACCCAGCTTGGTGTGCAAGGTATGGAAGGTATTGGTGAACTCCAACACTACTTGTCTACTCTCTTGATGCAGGGTGGTCCATCTCATTTACTGGTCTTCATAGTTTCCAACAAGGTAATATTGTTCCTTAACCGCATCCACAAAAAAATACCAAGTGGGCTCAACCCCATATATTTCAGATTCCTTTGTGGAAATTTTCTCCCAGTAAGTTTCCCACCAATGTTTGACATGGGGGAGAGCTTTAAGGAGTGTGAAGGTGATCTTTTCCCTATCGGAAAAATTGTGAACAAAGAAATACAAGAATATCAAAATTAACTTGTACCTTGAAAGGAGAGGTGCCTCCAAAGTGCTTGCTTGATGAATACATGCTAGTTTTTATAGGCATGCATTGAAGGATGTGGGAAAAGTTCTCCATCATTTCGTCCTCTGTCGCGTGAGAGCTTACTCAAGAAGCATATTAATAGAATTGTTTGCTCTGTCGTTTTTATTTTCTTCTGCAATGGAGGGTCTCTTGGGTGTGCAAGAGAGATTGTACTCAATTGAGACAAGCTCGATACCCAACTTTCTATACTCAGACCTCATCGGGGACATGCACTAAAAAAACGATCAAGAGCAACATGCTCTGAAACTGCTAATCCAAATTATTTTCGGCACGAAATGAGAGAGAAGATATAATAAAGGAATGTACAGAGATATCTAAGATATCTAATAATATAACAAAAATATATCAGAGATGAAACCATAAACATAGATATACGGTAATACACAATTTTTATTGATGAGCGAAATGTACAAAACTGTAAAAATACAGAGTGAAAGACTCGCTAGAATGGTGGCAGCTTATATCTAAGAAGAGATGTGATGGTTACTGACATTCACAAGAAGATGGATTAAAATGAGGTTCTAAAGGAATTTTTAACATAAATAAATTCCAAAACCCTAACCTCATAAGATGAAAATCCAAAAGTCTTGTGGACCCCGTTTTGGGTAGTTTCATGTATCAACTTCCCAGGGGCATAATTTTGGCATATGATCTTGGTTTGGGGTGCACGATAGCTCATTGGAAAGGTATCATCAAGGAGATTCATTTTGGGAGATCAATCAAAGCCTTTCGTTATCATTGAGGTGATTTATCCCGAAAAAACTTCATTTAGGCCCTTAAAATGGCCCGAGAAGTTAAAAACTGCTAAAAATAGTAAATTGTCAAAATTGCTAGATCACATGAATGGGGGAGAACTACAACTGTTTCAATAGTGACATAATATTTGGTTATGGTTTGGACTACCTGCTTAGTACGCTAGCTTTGGAGAAGAGGTACGCTACCTTGTTAGGCTATTGGTTCTAGGGTTTGCTTCTGGAATTATTCTATCTGTCAAGGTTAACGTGCTCGGGGTGGCCTTTTTTCCTATGGTTGGGTGACAATATTGATATATTGTCTACGGTGAGACGAGCACATTTATGATGTTAACACTTAATGTCCATACATGCCATGCTCAACAACCATTATGATCCTTCCTCTTCACCCCAAATCCCTTTATTAATATCTCATGATCTCATTAATCTTTTGAACCTATGTGGCCCTTGCTACATGTCAATTTTTGTTTTATTATGGGACCTTTTGGTCCCCTTTTTCTCTACCCTCTCTAAAGACCCCATGGGGTTCTTCCTCACCATTGATTGGTTAAATAATTTAATGGACCAAAGGCCATCGGAGGTTCATTTAGTACTCCCTACCCCAACTACTATAAGGAATTATGAGGCCATTTCTCCTTCCACTCTCCCTCCTACACATTCTCCCTAGTAGTTCAAGAATGAAAACATAATTCTCATAATGTGAGGGATCTTTCACATTCCAAATATGCTCCTCCATCATATACACCTTAGAACATGATCACTTCTCTCATCCAACACAACATCCAAGATCCATGAGGTGCTCCATGTGTAGGGTTCCAAGCACATAATGACTAGTCTCACACTCATCACCCATCTCAATTCTAATGATAAACCTATCAAGCATGTACCTTATAATTATTAACAAATGGAAACAACCAAGATGTGATTGATATTATCAACTATGTTTTAAATATGGGGTCAATAACAAAGTATATATGCATATAATTAAGCAATTAGTGCTCCTCAAAAGGCCAAGTTAACAAATCCATTATTATCCTATGAATGAGATCTATTTCACATTCATGTAACATTTTCTAATTCATATCTTGATTCATCTAAGAAACACTTACTTGTTTAATTAATAAACCTCCCACCTCCATTAAAGATGAAGTAATTTAAAACTAATTTTAACTATCAATTCTATGTTGTGCCACTACCCATAATTCCATGGATTATACTGGCATTTCTAAATTATATTTTAATTTATGAATTCATCCCCAAATTCTACAATTAATATATATGTAGGTTTTGGAAAATAACTTCAACAACTTATTGCAAAATAAAAAAAAAACTTTATTCTAACAAAAATGTTAAGTATCAATTCTATGTTGTGCCACTACCCATAATGCCTTAGATTATACTTGCATTTCTAAATTATATTTTAGTTTATGAATTCATCCCCAAATTCTACAATTAATATATATGTAGGTTTTGGAAGATAACTTCAACAACTTAGTGCAAAATAAGAAAACTTTATTTTAACCAAAATGTTACTTATCATTATAAAGTTGCTTATATCAAATATATTTATTTATTTTTAATCTCTTTATGTTAAAAAAAACATATACATGTAAAAATACATTTTCAAAATAACAAATATGCATATATTTATTTAAAACTAAAAAAAATATACATATATTTATTTAAAACTAAAAGAATCGTTAAAAGTCACCCATTCTCAAAGTACCAAAAACACATACTTAAAATGTTTACTAATAATTTTAAATGATGATTTTTATAATTTTTTTACACATACTTAAAATGTTTGCTAATAATTTAATAATTTTAAATGATGATTTTTATAATTTTTAAAGTTGAAAAAATCTCCAATTTCCAAAGTACTAAAAACATATACTTAAAATGATGATTTTTCTGATTTTTAAAGTTGAAACATACACATCAATAGAACATTTACAATATAACAACTCTAACAATGATAAAGTAAAGTAATCTACGAAAAGCTTAATCTTTGTTATGAAAAGATAATAATATATCATAAAGTGTAAGTTCATATATGTTATTTTTTATAAATGTAATAATGTAATATTAAGTTTAATAATAATATTATATAATAAATTTAAAACATCCATTTTAAATGATAAAAAACATTACACTTAAGAAATTTGATAAAAAGTAATATACGAAAATCTTAATCTTCAATTATAAAAAGATAATAATATATCATAAAGTGTAAGTTCATATATGTTATTTTTTATAAATGTAATGATGTAATATTAAGTTTAATAATAGTATTATATAATAAATTTAAAATATCCATTTTAAATGATAAAAAAATATTACACTTGAAGAAATTTGATCCTTTTAGGTTTTTTTTTTTGATAGATTTGGGTTTAAGATGGATTTATATTAATTTAATTTTTTAGATGTTGTCCTCTATATATGTATGTATGTAGTTATTTTTTAATTTAATTTTAATTTAATTTGTTATTGTCACTTAATGCTATTGGTTTTGAAAGGCCTCATCCTCTATTGTGATCTAGATTTGAAACTCCACAATAATTAAGAGAAAACACATAAATTCCAACTATGTTAAGGATTGGTGTAACCCAAATAGAATACAAGATATAAACATACTAACACAAAAATGTTTGACTTTATATTATTTTTCTCTTTTATGATTATTATATTTTTTAATCTTCATTATATGATTATTTTTAAAATTAAGTAAATGTCATAAAAATAATTTAGAAAAAAAGTACATATCTATTAATTACAATATTTTGTTCTAACAACTTTATACATGAAAGTATGGCTTTTTAATTAAATTCATATTTTATATTAATAAAATTTAAATTCATATTTTTTATTAATAAAATTGAAATGATAAAATAACATAATTAAAGAATAATAAAATAAAATTAAAATGATAAAATAATATAATTAAAGAATAATAAAATATAATAATGCAAGTTGTATTTTTAAACATATTTTGAAGTATCAAATTTAATATATCTATAGAGTGATGTCTAAAACTAAAACTAATAATATAATATAATAATAATAAAATATTTCTAAATATTTTTAATGATGGGAATTACTCACTCTTTGAAATGTAGTAATGTGTAAAAATGAAAATAATAAAAATAAGTTAGTTTATAATTATTTTTTTTTAATGATAAATTATTGTTTTTAAAATATGAAATTTTAAAACGTAGTATTGTGTAAAAATGAAAATAATAAAAATAAGTTAGTTTATAATCATTTTATTTTTTAAATGATGAATTATTATTTTTAAAATATGAAATTTTAAAATATTTTTATTATTTTAAAAACATTGTGATAAGTGAATAAATTAGAAATCTATTTAATATGATAAAAAAAATTAATTTCAAAAAAATTAATAATAAAGATAAA
>SNQJ01S0046570.1:0-12417 GCA_010110895.2 Picea sitchensis | reverse complement strand
GGTGTACCAGGACATGAAACCATGAAACGCCACCCAACACTCTGTGCAACACTCGCTCCTCCAGAACCAGAGCAGAACCATATGCAAAGAGCTAGAAAACCAACAATCCCAACGCAAAACCTCGAAACCGAATTTACCAATGCACTCGCCGGCGAGACCTCCCATCGCGTTAATGCTCGCTCGCTCGGCTGGACCTCCCATCGCAGAGCGATAATGGCTACCCTGCATCCGTAGGGTAAGCGTTAAGTTGATGGGCTGTGTCATTTAAGCCGTGGCGCAAGTGGAAGCCACTTGTCGTTCCTTCCCCAGCTGTCACCCCATACGGGGGTAATAATGTAATATTAAGTTCAATAATAATATTATATAATAAATTTAAAACATCCATTTTAAATGATAAAAAATATTACACTTAAAGAAATTTGATAAAGTAAAATAATATATGAAAATTTTAATCTTCGATTATAAAAAGATAATAATATATCATAAAGTGTAAGTTCATATATGTTATTTTTTTATAAATGTAATGATGTAATATTAAGTTCAATAATAGTATTATATAATAAATTTAAAATATCCATTTTAAATGATAAAAAATATTATACTTGAAGAAATTTGATCCTTCTAGGTTTTTGATAGATCTGGGTTTAAGATGGATCTATATTAATTTAATTTTTTAGATATTGTCCTGTATATATGTATGTAGTTATTTTTTAATTTTAATTTAATTTAATTTATTATTGTCACTTAATGCTATTGGTTTTGAAAGGCCTCATCCTCTAATGTGATCTAGGTTTGAAACTCCACTATAGCTAAGAGGAGACACCTAAATTCCAACTATATTAAGAGTTTGTGTAACCCAAATAAAATGCAAGATATGAACATACTAACACAAAAATGTTTGACTTTATATTATTTTTCTCTTTTATGATTATTATATTTTTTAATCTTCATTATATGATTATTTTTAAAATTAAGTAAATGTAGTAAAAGTAATTTAGAAAAAATGTACATATCTATTAATTACAATATTTTGTTCTAACAACTTTATACATGAAAGTATGGCTTTTTCACTTATAATAAACTAATTAAATTCAAAAATTTTATTAATAAAATTGAAATGATAAAATAACATAATTAAAGAATAATAAAATATAATTAATAAAATTGAAATGATAAAATAATATAATTAAAGAATAATAAAATATAATAATATAAGTTGTATTTCTAAACATATTTTGAAGTATCAAATTTAATATATCTATAAAGTGATGTCTAAAACTAAAACTAATAATATAATATAATAATAATAAAATATTTCTAAATATTTTTAATGATGGGAGTTACTCACTCTTTGAAATGTAGTATTGTGTAAAAATGAAAATAATAAAAATAAGTTAGTTTATAAATTTTTTTTAATGATAAATTATTGTTTTTAAAATATGAAATTTTAAAACGTAGTATTGTGTAAAAATGAAAATAATAAAAATAAGTTAGTTTATAATCATTTTATTTTTTAAATGATGAATTATTATTTTTAAAATATGAAATTTTAAAATATTTTTATTATTTTAAAAACATTGTGATAAATGAATAAATTAGAAATCTATTTAATATGATAAAAAAAATTAATTTCAAAAAATTAATAATAAAGATAAAAAAATTTAATTAAAAATTTACAATTACAAAGTGGATATGTTTTTTAAATTGATATTAAAAAGGAAAGATCAAATTTACTAAATACACTTTAAGAGATTAATAAATGCATTTAATATATGTGGTCCAAAACATTGAAAGGGTCAAAACTGAGAATTTAAGTCACTTTCAACTTATTACATTAAGTTTCAACTTATTACATTTTATAGGTTACTTTCTAACTATAATTTATCATCTCACACTTGGTTTTCTGTGTTAATTAATTATAAGATGAATAGCATTTTTATGGTGAAACAAATTTGATGGAAAAAACTTGTCTCCATCTTTTCTAATTAAACTTTGAAAGAAGAAGAAATAAACATATAAAAAATATTATAATTTTTTTTACCTTAATCATAAAATAGATATAATTATTTTAGCAAACATATTTTAAATCTTAAAAAAGATATTATAAACTAATTAAAAAAAACTATGATGTATACATTTATCTATTTAGATTGTAACTTGGACATGTGTTAAGTTTAGTGATGAGATGATCTTAGCATTTATTTAGATTGTACTTTTATTGAATGTTAAGTTTATATATTATAAAGTTTAAAAGGTATTTAAGAATTTATTTAACAAAGAAATAATATTCATATTTAATTAATTATAAATTAAAAAGTATATTATGAATAACAAACAATATCTATTAAAAAAAAAATACCCACCTTCCTTAAAAATCTACATACAAAAGTTTAATAAATTTAAAATTAAATCCTGATAAAATTTTATATCCAGCCTACTAAATCACAACTTAATTTTTTAATAAAATTAAAACTATTAAATTTTCCAAATAATATACACACCTTCCCTATAGATTTACATACAAAAATTTAATAAGTTTAAATCCAAATATATTTATGTGGTAATTTTATATCTTAGTTACTAAATCACAACTCAATTTTTTTCACAAAATTACAACTATTAAATTACAATTTAATATTTTTAAAAGATAAAACTACTAAATCATTACAACTCAATTTTTTCACAAAATTAAAATTATTAAATTACAATTTAATTTTTTCACGAAATCAAAATTATTAAATCACAACTCAATTTTTTCACAAAATTAAAATTATTAAATTACAATTTAATAATTTTAAAAAATTTAAATTACTCAATCATATCTAATTTTTTTGTAATTATATAACCATTTTTTCATTATTAACAATTTTATGATTATTAAAACATATTAGAAAACTCATTCCATTTGCATCCCTCCCTGCAACTTTTCTATGACCGGATTAACGTGCCTCCCAAACCGTTTATGGCCATTCAAACATAATATAAAGAAGATATTAAAATGTATTTAAATGTAACCGTTGAAGAAAAAAAGCGATATCGTTGGAAAGAAAATGAAAAAAAGCAGAAGGCGTGGAAGAGAAAGTGACACATGTAAAATATACTTTTATATAAAGATAGAAAACGAAAAAAAGCAAAAGATAGAAAACGAAAAAAAGCAAAAGGCGGCGAAGAGAAAGTGACACATGTACAATATAAAAAGGGTGAGGAGTTGCCGGTGTTGAAAGAAAATGAGAAGAAACTCAGGTGTTCAGAGATTCCTTCTCTTCTATTCGGCCATAGATCACTTCTCCTTATCTGGCTGCTATTCGGCCATAGATCGTTGCTCCTTATCCCTGTTGTGGCTCCATTTTCAGAATCCGTTTCGATGGTTGTCTTTTAATATTTTATTTGGCTTCTGTTAAAGCAGGGCCATGCGATTTTATTTTTTGCTGGTTTGTTTGCAAATCTGTTTTTATTTTTTATTTGTGGTATGGTTGTTTGTGTGGTTTTGTGTATGATTTTATGGTGTTTGCTATTTGGAAATGGGTGCCCTAGGATGAAAGATTAAAGAAGAAACAGAATTAGAAAAGAAAATGAAGTGGATCAGGTGAAAACTCTTCGAACCTAGAAGCCTTGAATCCTCCTCAATCTTGGATACTCTCGGAAGTGGATACTCTTGGAAGAAAATGAAGTGGATACTCTTGGAAGCTAGAAGCCTTGAATCCTCCTCAAACTTGGTGTCGGCCCAGAGATTAGCCTTTGAAATCAGATGTGTAGAAGGGTACTCCAAACAAAACAGCTGTCAGGACTTGCGCGGAACAAAATAGACAGACCAAAGGTTAATTTACCTATAATTTTTCTGTTATACAGCTTGCTTATTAATCTCCTCATGAATTTTCATGTACTAACGCTGGGATTTTTATCCTGAGTCAATTTGCATGAATGGCTGAAAAGAGTTGCGGGGAAGCATCGGCTTTGGTAATGTATGTGGTTCAAGAAAATTAGGATTAGCACCTGAAAGCAACAAGATCAAATCAGATCATCTACGGTATGTCTTCTTTATCTATTTTATGTTTGTTTTCACATTAGGTTTTTTTGTTTGTTTAATTAGAAAACTCACGTCCTTCTTCATCAACACCCAGTGAAGGTTTTTTTTTTTTTTTTTAATTAATCTTAAATGACAATGCTAGTCCAAATCCAGCCGAATCTTCTTTATCAGAAACTAAAGAATATGCAGCAAGATTGAATAAAGAGACTAGAACAAGAAAACCCTCTCTCTATCTATTTGCCTTTATTTCTCTGTGCTTGTTAGTCTTTCATTCAATCCATCATTTTACTTCCTTGTACCTATAATTATAATAGCTAGTGGAATTAAAAGAAAATAACGCGCGTCTCTGGTGTAGGCATCATTTTGAAACTAATCTGGAATGTCATAAAAGAAAAGGAAAATTATGACTCATGACCACATGCGTCACAAAGCATTCCCAGAAAATGTAAAACCAATGCTACCAAAGACAATCATGTTCTTGTATTCCTTTTCGAGCTCAATCATGTTCTTCTATTCATCATTGACCTTGTTCGGGCTTCGGACTTTGAGCTTGACTTGACTTTAACACGGGCAGCTTATTGACCCTCGCATATAACCAACTGTCCAAGGAAACCCTCGCCATCCTCTGTTTATTAGTATATCTGATAATAGTTTTAAAATTTTTAGAGTATATCCATATCTGGGAAGAAAATATAGGGGCAACAACGGCATAATGATGTCTCCGAGACCTCGTCGGGCAGATCAGCGGAAGAATTACTTACAGAGGAATAATTCCCTTTTGATCTCAACCCATTCCCAAGGTGTTGATTGCCCTCGCTCTTTAGTTTATGCTTTTCGAGAGAAAGAACTCCACGATGGTACCCAGATCGACCACCCACTTGGGCTTCTGCAATAAATGGAGGAAGCTGAATGGCACTTGGGAATTGACATTAGAATGACCTGGTTGAACTTTGACCTCTTGATATTCAGAATAATATGATTCACCCATCTTTAATCATCCCTGCAGAAATTGAGTAAATGTAATGTAAGAAGACTCGAACACTGCAAAGCCATCGACATACGTTATCGATCCTGAGCCTTGCCGCCTTCTAATGTGGCTGCAGATGTCAATCCAAGAAATCAGTGTCCATGTCCCAACCCAGTTCTCAAAAACCCCACTACTCTCAGGCATATTCATGATAGGATTACTCATCGTTGAAGGCTGATTATGATCGTCCTCCTCTTTTTGGGTTTCGAACCTTAAACCTGATAGCTGGGCAGGGTATATCTCATGTACTTAATTTCCACATAACATCCATATTAAATTCTTGGCCAATGCTTTCTCTTCTCCTCTGTTTCAAGCCTAGCCTGTATCAAAATACAATAATAAAAAACTAATAGAAATCAATATCAGATAATGGAGTTCCACTTATACTGAGTTGGGTTTGAAAGGCATGCCCAATGTTGTACTTCCAAGTTGGAGCTTTCTCATTAGCAGTTCGGATACCATAGATTTTATAGCCATCCACTTTCATAAATTCAGTCCCATAATCTCTATTCATTGTCAAAAGCAGATCCTGGTCTTATCTTAGTACAATACAATATTTTGAGTGATCTCCACCTATTCGAGAATGCAAGAGATATCCAACAACCCTAATTCCAATATTTTGAGTGATCTCCACCCATTAGAGCATAAGAGATCTCAAACAACCCTAATTCCAAGACGTCACACACATATATTACAAACCGAATAGAATTAATGAAATCAGAAGTTTTTCTTAAATTCTATTAGAGGCTCCTCATAACATCCATATTAAATTCTTGGACAATGCTTTCTCTTTTCCTCTGTTTCAAGCCTACCCTGTATCAAAATATAATAATAAAAACCAAATAGAAATCAATATCAGATAATGGAGTTCCACCTTATACTGAGCTGGGTTTGAAAGGCATGCCCAGTGTTGGAGCTTTCCCATTAGCAGTTCGGATACAATATATTTTATAGCTATAAAATCTCCGAACAGTCCATCCAATTCCATAAATTCAGCCCCATAATCTCTATTCATTGTCAAAAGCAGATCCTGGTCTTATCTTAGTACAATATTGCGAGTGATCTCCACCTTTTCCGCATGAAAGAGATCTCAAACAACCCTAATTCCAAGCGGTCACACACATATATTACAATCCCAATATTAATGAATTCAGAAGTTTTTCTTATGATCTTAAATCTATGGGAGGCTCACTCTGCAAGGAAACTCTAGAAATTCCGAAAAAATAGTCATTGGTACTATTCTAAATGGACAACAAAAGATCTAAAGGAAAAAGGTGATGGGTTTGGCATACCATGACCAGCAATTGCCATAGACATTGGCATTGATGAACTTCGTGGAGGCAGATAGTATCAACATCCACTTTTGGGTTTCGAACCTTAGACTTAATAGGTGTTGATAGTATCAACATCCATATTACTCTTGTCGAATTCCCTCGCTTTTCTCCTTTTTCTCTACCATGGCCTGTATCAAAATATAATGATAAAAACCCAAATCGAAATTAGTGTTAAATAATTAAGTTCCACCTTATCCTCGATATGAAAGGCATGAGTGTCGTATTTTTAAGTAAATTCAACCCTTCTCTGTTACTGTAATTTTTTTTATTAACAGACCCTTATCTGATCCGAGTGCAATCTGGTGAGTGAACTCCACCTATTTAAGCATTCAAGAGATCTCGAGCAAGCCATGGTGAGATATATCCCCTATTATAGAAATAAATAAAAAAATGAATTAAAAAGGTTGTGGGAGACTCAGAAATTGTGGTATCCCGTTATTACTTTTTAATCCTTTATTCGCTGTGATAATGTTATATCGCTATGACATTTTTCATTTCCTCATTAATATTTAAATAATATTATTATTATTTTTTAACCTTTTATTCACCATTATAATGGTATTATAATGTTTTATCCTTATGAGTTTTTTCATTTTCTAGTTAATATTTAAATAATAATATTGTATTATAATGTTCTATTTTTATGAGTTTTTTCATTTTTTCATTAATATTTAAATAATAATATAATCATAGTTAAGAAAATAACATAATTATAACTAAAATAATAATATTATTATTTTTTAATCTTTTATTCACCATGATATATCATGTTTTATTTTATATGAAGTTTTTCATTTCTCATTAATATTTAAATAATAATACAATCATAGTTAAGAGAATAACATAATTATAGTTAAGAGTGAACATATAGAGTGTAGTTATAAAAATACTGAATAATATAATCATATAATCATGTTTTATTTTTATGTTTTATTTTTATGAAGTTTTTCATTTTTCATTAATATTTAAATAATAATATAATCGAGAATTACATAATTATAACTAAGAGCCAACAAATATTTTATAATCTTTTTTATAACTCATAAATATTTTATAATTTTCTTTATAACTAATAAAAAGACATATCAAAACTTAAAAACCGTATAATTTCAATAAGTTTTTCTATATTAAAATAAATGTAAATGTTTTTATGATTATATAATTATAATTTTCAAAAAGTTTTTCTATATTAAAATAATAATGTTTTTATTTAATTATTTATTTTGTTTTTATTTATGTAATTATAATTTTAAAAAAACATATGTATTAAAATAATGTTTTTATTATTATCGATCATTTATGTATTTATATTATTTTTATTTATATAATTAATGTGATGATTTTTTATTTAAATTAATATTGTGTATGAAAATAATGTTTTTATTATTATCAATTATTTATCTTCTGATTTTTATTATTATCAACTATTTATCTATCATGTTTTTTATTTTTATCAATCATTTATCTTGTTTTTATTTATATAATTATCAATCATTTATCTTGTTTTTATTTATGTAATAAATGTGATGGTTTTTTTATTTAAATTAATATTGTATATAAAATTAATGTTTTTATTATTATCAATCATTTTATCTTGTTTTTATTTACCAATATTGTGTGTAAAATTGGTTATTTCAGCTAATCAAATTTTATATGTTATTAATATCATAAAAATAATTTTAAGATGTATAATTATTATTAGTTATATGTTATTAATATGATAGAAATAATTTTAAGATGCATAATTATTATTCGGTTAAAGATATATAGATATTAATAGGTTTATAAATTATGCTTTAATTGTTTTATATGATAAAATAATAGTTTTGTATAATAAAATTGTTAGTTTTAATTTTATAAATAGTATCTAATTTAAGAAATGATTAACATTAATGGATTTAATAAATACGCTTTAATTATTTTGTGTGATAAAACAATAGTTCTGTATGATAAAATTGTTAGTTTTAATTTTATAAATAGTATCTAATTCAAGAAATGATTAATATTATTATCGTGGTAATGTTTTGGAATAGTTTTGTATGATAAAATTCAAGAAATGATTAACATGAGTTAATGTTTTATTTTTATTTTTATTATTATCATATTAATATTAATGTTTTGGAATAGTTTTGTATGATAAAATTTATAGTTTTAATTTTATAAACAATATCTAATTCAAGAAATGATTAACATTCAAATTTCCTACCATGTTATTTGTAGTGTTGAGCATACTAATTCTAATAATTTGTTTGTTCTAGGTAATTCACATTTATATAAAATTTCAAAGTAAAATAGTGTAAATTTGTTAATTGTGTTTATTATCAATCATTTATTTTGTTTTTTTTATTATTATCAATCATTTATCTTGTTTTTATTTATACAATTATACATCATTTACCTTGTTTTTTATTTATATAATTAATGTGGTGGTTTTTTATTTAAATTAATAATGTATAAAAATAATTTTGTTATTATTTTCAATCATTTATCTTGTTTTTATTTACATAATTGATGTAATGGATTTTTTAAACTAATATTTTGTATGAAAATAATATTTATTATTATTATTAACCATTTATCTTATTTTTATTTATATAATTAATGTGAAGGTTTTTTTTTTAAGTAATATTGTGTATGAAATTGATTAAATTTCATCTAATCAAATTTTATATATTATTAATATGATAGAAATAATTTTAAGAAGCATAATTATTATTAGGTTAAATATATATGGGTATTATATATTATTAATATGATAGAAATAATTTTAAGAAGCATAATTATTATTAGGTTAAATATATATGGGTATTAATAGGTTTGAAAAATATTCATGATTTCATTATTGAATACTAGTTTTGTATGATAAAATTGTTAGTTTTAATTTTATAAATAATATGTAATTCAAGAAATAATTAACATTATCATGATAATTTTTTTTTATTATCATGTTAATGTTTTGGAATAGTTTTGTATGATAAAATTGTTAGTTTTAATTTTATAAATAGTATCTAATTCAAGAAATGATTAACATTATCATGTTAATGTTTTTTTTTTTTTTTCTAATTAGAGATATCATTTTTACATTAAAAGTTCATACCACATGGTTATTTGTAATGTTGAGCATGGTAATTCTAATAATTTGTTTGGTCTAGGTAGTTCACATGATATTTTGTTATATAAAATTTGTGAATTTGTTAATTATTTTATTAATTGTTGGTTAATTTCATGTCATAAAATCTGCACAATCAATATACTAATATTTAAGATGATAGAATTGTTTGGAAATAACATTGCATTGAAGTGAAACAATTTGTAAGTATTATAAATGGAATGGCATGGTTGCATGAAGGAAACAATTTTGTAAAGTATTATAAAAATGGAATGGCATGTGGTTGTAATGCATGTTTCTAACACTTTTTTTATCTCTTTTTTTATTATATGTTAATTGTATGGTAGAGAGAAGTAGAAGATGAGGTGGATGTAAATGTTTTTTTTGAGGCATATAATTGTGACCCTCCTCTCCAAGTAGGGGCACACATTATTTTATTTT
This sequence comes from Picea sitchensis, assembly GCA_010110895.2. Lineage (NCBI taxonomy): Eukaryota > Viridiplantae > Streptophyta > Pinopsida > Pinales > Pinaceae > Picea > Picea sitchensis. The sequence goes on along the minus strand of SNQJ01S0046570.1, from coordinate 2,479 downwards.
GTTTTGATAAATATAATATTATATTATTATAGAAGAGATTTTAGAATAATAATTATAGTAGAGTTGTTTTGTCTTTGTCTTAGTTTATGTAATTTTTTTTTATGTTCTTTTTGTATATCATTTACATTCCATTGAGAGATCTACTCATATTAAAGGACACAATATTTGGCATATCATTTACATTAGGGGGAGACAGTATGTGGCATATCATTTGCATTGGGAGACAACATCTTGGATGAAGGCCTCATGCATCTACCACCATAAAATCTTATCATAACAAAAAGAAGATGTATAGAGTATAATTATATGGGGACCCCAATAACTCCATTTATCACAAACAAATAATAAATAAAAAGAGAACAATTTATTATTTCCATAATATGAGCTGGTTTTTTTTTTTCTAAATTAATAATATATGAAAAATTTGAAGTTTTAATTACTTGAATTTGTGTAAGTTTCAATCTTAAATATGAAAATTTTGAAGTTTTAATTACTTGAATTTGTGTAAGTTTCAATCTTAAATATGAAAATTTTCAAGTTTTAATTACTTGAATTTGTGTAGTTCAAATGTTCCACTTTTTGGAGTTTTTAAGGGCATATTTTCCGATTAATTTTTACAGAAATCCAGCAAAAAATTGTTGGAATTCTATATTTGAGTGATTGAGAGTGTATAATTAAAGTGCCCTAAGGGTTTTTGAGAGTGTAGAATCCATTTATGCATTCAAAAATGCAATTTAAACAATAGAAAATGGATATTTAGCCAAGATCTGTTTAACCAAAAAAAATTCAAAATTTCCCATATTTTATAGTGTTTACATTAAAATAAAAATAATTTCAAAATACATAATTATTAAGTTTTAAACTAATTAATAACTTAAAATTATTAATTAATGTTTCATATCGATTAAATTAATGTTTTATATCAGTTAAATAAATCAGTATAATTAATAAAATTATAAATAAGAGATGATTTTTTTTATATATAAATTAGTATTTTATTAAATTCTTTTATTTATTTATTTGATAAATTGTATAGATATTTATTTTTATAATTATTATTTAAAATTTAAATTAAATAATTAAATACAATTCATAAATTTAATTTAATCAACTCTTTATAATTTAAATTTGAAATAATTGTGTTTTAATTTATATTATTGTTATATATTTTAAAAATAAATTAAAAAAATAATAATAATTAAAAAAAATCAAACACGGCTAATGAATATCTAATGATTATATGCCTCCACCCAATACATTGTTCTCTCTCCTAATATGGAGGTGTGGAAACTAAAGTTTTTTTTCTAAGGTGGAAATTGAAGTGCAACTACTCGTTGCCATTTAAGGCTTCAAATCTCTGTTGTCGGTTTTATTTTGGGGAGAGATAACGTGTTATTGGGAGTTCCCTTTTGTGGGATGGAGATGGTTGTTTTTATAATCCTTTATTATATATTAATTAAAATTAATTTTTAATTAAAAATTATAATAATGTAATTGAATAATTATGGTTAAATTATAAAAATAGTTATTTTTATAATAATTTATAATATTAATTAAAAATAGATTTTTTATTATAAATTATGATAATTTATAATTTTTTATTTAATTATTCACATATAACTTATTATTTATAGTTTTTTTATCATTAATTCATATTAATTTACAATATAATTTTAAATTTTTATAAAAATTTAATCTTTGTGATTATGAATTCATAATCCTCAATATCTATAATTTTTTATTTTAATCCTCAACACTTAATATACATATAACCTTTACCCATTTATTACATGACCCTTAAACTCTATAATCTAGTATTCCATAATATTATAAGTCATAAATACTATAATCTCTTATACCTAACTCGTAATCTCTAGATTAATTTAACTTTTATTACCCCCAACTATTGTCAAGTAATAAGCATTATAATTATTAATATTCATAAATTTGAACCTTTAACATCTCTTAATTCTCATGACACATACCCTCAATTCATATAATCTTTAAGACTCGTAGCTCTTAATATTTATATAACACACACACACACACACACACACACACACACATATATATATAACATAACAATTATAATTACTTACCCATATATCTCTTAGTCCATTTAATCCCTAACCCTTATAACATTTATAATCTTTTAACTCCTAACGCTATAAACCTAACCATTATAGTCAATAATAACAATATAACTCTAACCACTATAATCACTATCCCCTAACTCATATAGTACATGTAACCCTTAATCTTTGATATATATAACCCCTATTAATCCTAGACACTTACAATCTCTAATTTAACCAGTTGTAATCGCTATCAACCCTTGACACTTATAAATTCTAATATAACCCATATAAATACTTATAACTTATACCACATATAACTTCTAAACTATTTCACTCCTTACACTATAAACTCTAATACATAATCCCCATAAACTATATCCCTTAACCTTTATAACATATAT
>SNQJ01S0046569.1:106065-116957 GCA_010110895.2 Picea sitchensis | reverse complement strand
GAGCTGCTGAGGTAGTACGGCCAGATAGTATGAATGCAGCTGAGTCAGAGGCCAAGGGATCAGTAGTAGCTACTTCTGCTATCACCTGTGTCAGAGTCATTGGCCTTTCTCATGCTGGATCCGACAACCTACTCAAGTCAACAATACTAGATGATTCTGTTGTTCCAGGGGGTGATAAACTACTCAAAACTCTTCAAGGAGACCATGCACCAGTTGCAATTACTCAAGATCATGGAGCATTTGTGGTGTGTTATGTTGATGGGATAATGGATCTTTACTTAGGCTGTTATGTAACTGTTACAAGTTGAAATACATCATGATGAAGTTACAAGTCGGGGGCCTCTTCCAAGAAGCTGTGAAGCCGTTTGCAGTAATACAGGTAATTGAAATTTTGAAATTTTCGGTGGTTTAGGCGAGTCCGTGTGTGTGCTCATTAACCACCAAAAAGGCTGAATGACTCCATGCCCAATGTTAAAGGCTACTGAAACTACTAGGTTCTTGGTCACCTCACAGGGAGATGCCCATCCCAGTTGGAGCCAAATGTTAACTCCCAAAATAGCACCGGCATTTTGGTCAGGTTTTATGGTGGATATCATGGCTATCAGTAGCATCCTCAAGTTACTTTTGAGTTTTTATAGCTGAGAATTTTTTTTGATTTTGGTTTGACTTAGAAATAATTTGGATTGTAAAATCTTCTTTTTCAAAATTGATATTTTTTACTTTCCACAGCTAACACATCTAGAAGGCGCCCTCAAGTTACTTTTGAGTTTTTATAGTCGAAAAAAATTTTTAGATTTCCAATTTGACTTAGAAATATTTTGGATTGTAAAGTCTTCTTTTCAAAATTGATATTTTACTTTCCACAGCGCATAATGAACCATTGAAAACAAGTTAGCTGTGGAAAGTGCCCACTTTCAACAACCTAAGGAGATCGCTTCATCACTTACGCCACGTTGAAAGTGCTGTCCAAAAGGTTCCCAAAATCAGTTCTCTGCGGCTACCGCCAAAGATATATGCTTTCAACAACTAAGGAGGGTCTTCTACAAGTATGCTGCCAGGGAAAGTGTATACTTCCGCAACCAATGTGGGCTTAAGCAAAGAGGCGCTACCGGAGGAAGTCACTGGTGATTATCAAATAACTGACGAGGGTCAGACTCGGTTGGTAACATCGACCAAATCTTTGTTTCATATTCCATATTGTCACAAAGGATCGTTTAAGGTTTTGAATTGCAAATGGAAAAATGATAATTAAAACTCGCAGGGAACTTTTCTAACTCTCCTGAGCTCCAACAAGAACTAACAACATCATTGGAAAGTCGAGATTCTCTAGATGTCGAATGACTATTCATATATGAAAATGGATTTTTTATGACCGGTAGCTGATTTTGAAAATCAACCGCTTCAACAAGCAGTATATGCATCTTTGGCTAGTTAGTCGTGGAGTATCGGGCTTCTAACAGTCACAGAGCAAGATTTTTCGTGCAAAAGGCTGGAAAGCCCGTGAACGCTTAATGTTATGATTTTCGCCGATTTGAAATTTCAATTAAAAGTAGGCAAACCTTTTGAACTAGACTGTGGTGGATTATTCCATCAAATCTAAAGGCCATTCTTGAAGATGAAAGTCAAAAGGGCATTTTTGACTAGATTTAGTAATTTTCAAAGGCAAAATGATAGGATTTTGGCACATCATCAAATTCGAATTCCACCTTCAAAGGAGCAGATCAAAGAGCCCTGGAAGGCTAGGCTACACTTCATCAACTTCTCAATTATCAGTTTCACACTAAAAGATAGAGGTTGACCTCATCTTGAGGATCTCTCCTATCTTTGTTAATTAGTTTTGACTTTCTATTTTTAGAATATCGATCCATTGTTTTAGGATCCAACTCCATTGTAAGAGGCTATAAAGCCGTAGACCTTTGAGCTCTAGAGGTCTCGGGATTTTGGGATGAGGAATTGGCTATTGTACTCGTGACTTTATGTTAATACGCATCACATGTGTTCCTTTTCTCGATTTTGACACGGGCTTCCATCCTTCTTCAGATTATTATCCGAAGAAGTCAAGCTTTGGTCATCGCCATCCCATTGTTTAGCTCATAGCCGATAATAATTCTTTGATTGTCTCTTAGACCCCGCTTTGCAATCGGTTTAGTTACAATTATTCTCCACCCACTTTAAAGTCATCTGCTGATTAATCAATCTTTGAGAGCAATGTCTAATTGTTTATCATTTTCATTTTGAATGTTATAAGCTGTATTGAGTTGTCCATTGATCCACATTTACAAAATACAAAATATTCATTTCTTTAAGTTACCAAGCACCTTTGGTCTCAACCACAAAGGGTTTCTTGGAAGGATAACAGCTTTGAATGGTGGTCGTTTTCATTCTGATCCTAAACAAAGTCACTTGGTAGATGTCAAAAGAATATCTAAATACCAAGGGAACAATGACATATGGATTGTGGTACCCTAGAAATCGAATTTCCAGCTAATTGTTTATTCGATGCCGACCAAGAACTCAGGTTGGATGAGAGAAAACACCCGCTGGAGGAGCATTTTTTCTGGTGACTCATTAGTTGCATGGATTAGTAAAAAGTATGGATCCATCTCATTATCCACTACAGAGGAAGAATACATTGTTGTCGCTGTTACTTGTTGCACACAAATCTTATGGATGATACAACCTTGGCAGATCCTAAGGTAACTTACACCCATCATATTCCAATTCATTGTGATAACATGCGCCATTAGTGTCTCCAAGGATCCTATTCCTTCATTCCAAGACTAAGCATATTCCAATCAAGTATCATTTTCTTCAAGAACAAGTTACAAACATATTTGTTCAGCTAAATTATATTCCTCCCAAAGAACAGACCGTTGATATCTTTACTAAACCATTAGCAACGACTCCTTTTGTATATCTTCGTCAAAAAATTGGGAGTTATAATTTCTTGTGTATAATCCGTTTCAACTGGCCGGGAGTTCTTATTGAATATTTGATGTATTCCCAAGATACTATAGCTTCCAGCTGGGAGTATGTTTTTGAAACAGATCTAGGGAAGATTGTTTCTTCTTTGATATTGATGTCGTGCGGGGAGAAAAGATCACTTCGGAAGCAGAGTCGAAGTCCGAATGGTCGAATGCGAGGAGAGGTGGAGTCCGAATGCAAGTGCTGCCGCCAGAAATGAGAGTCTGAATGGTCGAATGCGAGGAGAGTTGAGTCCGAATGCGTTGCCTTCAATGCCAAAGGAGATTGTTGGCAAATTTAGTGAATCGTGACAAAGGAATGCTTCTGGTTGTCATTGATGGCAACAGTTGAAGATGATAAAAGTAAAACATAAGACAAGTTCAGAGGTGAATGATCGAAGTAGTGAATAATCGAACGAAGCGAAAAGCCGCTAGATTTGGTAGGGTCACGCATGTACCGCCGGAGAGCTGTGGAAGCGTAACGGAGGATAAATCCCCGTGAACAAGAGGAGAGAAGTCCCAACAGGCATCAGGATATCGAATATCGGAAATCGGAGTTCTCGAGGTCGTGCATTGGGACAACAACAGCGAAATCCCTCGGACGCGGATCCGGACCATCCATTCGGTAAGGGACGCTATAAGTACATCGAGCCAATCGAGAAGTTCGGCTGCGTAAGGCCTTTACTCCGAGAATCTGGATCGATCTCCCTTTGAAATGTCCACCACTTGACATCGAAAACCCCGCAATCGCTGAGACAAGCGATTTCGCTGATTTAATCGCAGCCGTTAAATTTAGAAGTGATATGGACTGTTGATAACCCATTATCGGCTCGGGGATCGGGAATTCAAAATGTAAAGAACACAATGCAACGAACCCCAAATCGACATATGAGCATCGCTGATAACACCGCAATTGCTAACGCTAGAGCTTATCCGACTCGCTAATTTTCTCATGGAGAATCGGGACGGACTTTGGAATGACAAAGTCACATGACATCAAAGACCCCGATTTCATGATATGTACATCGTGATCCAATCGCAGCCATTGAATCAAGAATGAGATCCGGACCGTTGATTTAATTTCATTATGGAATTTCGCCAATAAGAACTTGGAGGTGACAGGGACTTTGAACATAAGGAATTACGATTTCACGATATACTTTAAAATCGCCAAAGCCTTCACATAAAGCCCTACCGTTCTTGGTCATGGGAATAGAAGGAGTCAAGAATAAACTCCACATCGGAGTTTCGCTAATCGCGATATCAAGGGGAGACAAGAACAATGCAACATAAATAACAAAATCTATATGTATATCGCGACAATAATCGTAGTCGCTGAGTCAAGATCGCGACATGGATCGTTGATTTGACCGATGTATGGAATTTTGTGTATCGGAATTTATAAGTGAAAAGAACATTGAACATGAGGAATGTCGAAACCCAATCTAAAGGCAAGATTTATAAAAGTCATCCAACGTAAAAGTGCATAAGACTTGAGATCTATAAGTTATTTTTCTTCCACACACATGTAACTCATTAGTTACGATTCAGCTAAACAAAATGGATTCTTGATTGCGAATCAGTTGGTGTTTCGGTTGGCTGGACATTTGTCGTCATTTTTCCCAAGGAGATGGGAAGTTGAATCGCAGTGATTCGAAAGCATAAAAGAAGTTGAAACACATGGTGTTAGGTTGGTTGTTCTGAAGGAAAATTGAGAAAATGCGAAGAAAAGAAAATGAGAAGAGGCATAGGAAGAAATGAAGCAAAATGTATAGAGCAAGATGAAATGCGTATAAGCACAGCGTAATGACGTATGTAACGTATATTAATGACAAGAATGTGATGCGAGTCAATTCCATTGAGGAAGAAAATTGCATCAATTTGTTGAAGATCAGATTTACAAAATAGAGTAAAATGGTAAGAAGTGATGTACCAGCATAAGTTGTCTCAGGTATTCATTATTTAATATTCTAGGGAGGTTGGAAGGTGCCTGGGAGGACCGTTGTCCTTAGAGGTTCAAGCGGGAGCTTGACCACAGGAAGTTGTAGCTTCCATCCGGTTGTGGCCAGAGAAAATAGGGTGGCAGAAAAGTAGGGGAGTAACAAGTGTTCTCTCGCTATACGTGTTGGAGTACCGTGTACCGAAGTTGGTGCTTCCATCCAGCTTGTGCTTGGAACATCTGTGAGTTATGCCGAATATTCGTGGAGTTGTGCTCCTCTCTAGTGGGTGCTAGAGAAACTCAGAGAGTTGGAGCTCTCAAAACAAGTTGCAACAAAACAGAGGTAGCAACCCCACATTGAGTTGGTGCTCAATTGTGTCGATGTACGTAATCGTAAAAAGATTGCCTACTCTCAAGAAGAAGAGGCTTTCTTCCCCTTTATGGGTTTCTGAAAATCAATCGGTATTTTATGTGTGACTGATGATCTTTACTTTTAAAACATTATTAATCTTACTGTTCATATGCTATATATTGTTGATGACACATGAAGAAAGATTAATAATTTTTAAAAGGTATAAAAATTGTTTAAGCTCACAAACAACCGATTCACCCCTCACTCTGTTTTAGTATTTCCAACAAATGTATGGACATTTATAGTTACAGTTTTATACTAAATCTTCAAGGTTTGATACATGCATACCAAATGTCTAAGAAAATGTATCTAAGTGAAGTGATAGAAAATAGAATGGTTGCAGATTGTGATAAAAGTGTAACATTTGGTAATTTATAATCTAGGGCCTCGAGTCTCCAAGGTCCCTCTATCTCTTATTGGACGTAATTTTCATTTGACCATGCCCTTAGCAAATATAGTCCATTTGCACACACTTATGAATTGTTCTTAGGTAGATTTAAATTTAAGGCCCTTTTCTCTTTCATTGGACTTATTTTTAGTTCACCCATGTCATTAGCATATATGGTGCATTTACACACGCTTATGAATTGTTGTTGGGTAGCTTAAGTTTAATGAATATTGTTATTTTCTCAATCTCTCCTATTCAAAATGGATTTTGATGTTAGTGTTAAAAGTTGATATTGTCAAATTTTTTAGTTATTTTGTTTAATTAATTGATTCTATTTTGTATTAATTTGACCAATATAAACTTGTAGAAAATAAGATTGGTAGAAGTTACTTTTTGCATTTTTATACTATTTCCCTTTATCTCACTGTTTTGTAATGTAGAATGTAAGTTTATATTTTTTCTTTATGGCCTAATTGTGCTATATATACCTAACAAGTATTCTAATTGAATATAATTTAAGATGGCAATTTATACTTTTCTCACTACTTCATCTTCCAATTGTGTTTTGTAAGGGTATGTGTGTTTGTTTTCACTATTTTTGTTGTGGGGATTTTATTTGTAGGTTTTGCTATTTCAAGAATCACAACTTTTCAATTTTGAATCTTACATAATCAATAATCATGTATATGATCCATATATTTAAAATATATCATATAATGTATAGATTTGGTGTTTATATGTTCAATTTGGAATATATTTTTTATTAGCAATTCTAATAGGTTTGCTGAAATGTTTTGTTATATTTGGAAAACAATGTTTTGTGTGTAATGGATGTCCTAACATGTTTTAGAAGCTATCCAACCATTGTGCATCGGAGTTGATGTTGGAGTATTTGTAAATATATTCAAGGAAAATTAATTTTTAAATGTTTGTTTGGGAATAAGAAATCAAATTAAGTTTTTCTATTTTCTATTCGCAAAGTTTATTTGAATTGTCTTTAAAAAATGGCAACACTTAACCCAACCCTACAATTTGGCAATACTTAATGCTCCAAATCATAATTGGCCTAGTTAGTTGTTTATTACTTAACACTCCATAAAGCCTATGTCTACCTTCCAAATAATTTTCACAACACCTTGTACAATTTTGTTCACTAGAGACCATAGTCATATTACTAACATAGGTTCAACACTACCTTCATCATCATGTACCACAAGAGTTGGTAAAATACTTCCCTTTAAATGTATGTTTATTACAAAGACATGGATGGTTGATTCAAATGGAAAGCATGCCATAAGGATAGATTCCAAGTAATATCCTTTTTAAGAAAAAATATTTCCAAGTACCTTGATTGTTCATTCCATCACCATTGTGCAAACCACTAACTTTGCTTTGCACCAAGAGTTTAAATAACATTGAATAATGAAGGGAAATCATGTAGAATAAACACATAAATGTTTGTGTGTGTGTTGACTTATTGTCCTCATGCTACTAAGAGGTTGACAACCTTTGTACACGTAGAGATAAACAAAGAGAACCTAATGAAGTCATAGAATGATTCATTCCTTTGTTGAGCATAACCCAAGTTTACACCATCACTAATGAAGGAATTGTAAGCAAATCTTATATCACCAATAACCACTAAATTAACACCCTTTGTAATTTGATCAAAACAATATCGGTATAAACTTCGATGCTACTGAATAAGTTAAACAAAGGTTTGACGGCCACTCTTTATTAGTATGCTACTGTAGCAGGGATATACAAGCGACCTTTTCATGTTACCAAAGCTTTTGTTTGTTAGGTATGCCCACTATGAAAATGTGGAACATTGATTTAGTGTACCCTTCAGTATATCTCAATGAGATGTATATGAAATCCTATTATGGAGCATTTTTCTAGAGTAGGAAAATTTGTTGGAGATGTAGGAAAATTTTAGAGATGTGAAGTTTTATCCATGGGAAACTATGGGATCCAAAATTTTGATTGGGATTTTTGTGTTGTGGTGCTTTTTATTATCATTCACTCCCAACTTATTTATAAAAAAATATGTATAGAGGGTTAGCCCATGCTTACTTATGAGGTGAAGGGAAAAAAAATTGCCCTTGAAATTTGAGCTGCAACCTTTCATTCATCTTGATTTTTATGAATGGGCATTTTTAGTTGTGATTTCACCCTCCACATTTGGTATAAATTGGGCTTCTTGATTTCATTCATCCCAATATCATTGTATGGGTATCTGAATTCAAACTTAGCACTCCATTGAGCATTATTTTTTTGACCAAGTAGAGCACCGTTGAATACTTAGCACGATTGAGCATGATTTTTTGACAGAGCAGAGCATCGTTGAATACTTAGCACAATTTTTCTATGAAACCATTGAGAGGAGTAGAGCATGGTTTAGGGATATGTTAGTGATAGAGCACCACTCAACCAAAGTTTAGGGTTTAGTGGAGTGCACCATTGAGTTGAGGTGTACGGTTAATTGACCTCTCTTCGAAGGAAATCCACCATTATGAGAGTAGGGGAACATCATTGAGCATAATTCTCTTGGTCATCGGTTTATATAGGTACTTAATGGCATCAACTTAACCTTAACATCTTAAGTGAATGTTCCCCCATGCATGTACTTTCAATGTTTGGTGAAACAATGCTCTTGTATATATTCCAATATATATGACCTTGTAGAAGATATGCATTAATATATGTGTGTGTGTGTGTGTGTGTGTGTGTGTGTGGTTAAAATATGAACTGAAAAATTTTTTTTTTTTTGAGAAAATAAGATATATTTTCAAAAACCAACTCCTATGAACAAAAGTATTTTTTATTTATTTAGAAAATAACATGCATATTTTTTTATAAACTTAACTAAAATTACTAGAAAACAATTAAATTGAATACAAATTGTATCGAATGAAAGTAGATTCCACTATGAAAATGTTATCCCCGGGTTTGTTCCTCTCTAAGTTGAGTACACCTAAGTTAACACAATTTTTTTTGAAAAGTGTCATAATTTTAGGTTTTCTAACAAAGTTAGCATTTCCTTTTCTATCAAAAAATAGTTCTAATGGAGAATTGTTGTTAGATTTAAAATTTGTAAGCATATTTTTCAGCAATATCATAGATTTAACTTTTAAATAAAAACTATTTTCAATCGAAAAAAATCAAGAGTTTGATTGAAAACATGTCATTAACAATTTTCACGACCCAATTCTCACAAAAGTGTTACTCAAATTGTAATATATAAGTATGTGTGTGTGTGTGTGTGTGTGTGAGAGAGAGAGAGAGAGAGAGAGGGGAGAGTTTTTAAATATGCAGTATCATTTAAAACAAAAATAATGCACACATGGTATGGGGAAAGATTAAAAAAAAAAAGCGAGGAATTAGGGTTTAAAACGTCAAGGATGAAGTTTTAGGCTCAACATGGCGATCTTAATGGCATGCAAAGATGATATGGAACTACATGCACCTCAACAACTCGGATGAAGAACATCAACTATGCTACATTCACTTTGTTTTCAAGGATTACAAAGATTATAAATACAGATTCACGTTTAGTTGAAAAAAGGAAGATCAATATGAATTTGTAAGTGGGAGGAAGGAGGGATCTCCAAAACCCATTAAGGTCACAGCCAATACATACACCAAATTAGTGTATGAGATTCCTCCTACCAACAATTTGATCGGTAAAGTCTACGAAGATATACACACCCTACTGCCTGGATTTGAACTTGTGGACCTCTTACAGGAAACATATTTTCTTAACTGTTAGGCCCACTCATGATGTATATATCCAATCAAATCGTTTATATTGTTATTTGGCCTCTTCTCAAGGAGATATAATTGTTCACTTAATTTTTTGACAAAATCATTTCTTTTGGGATAGGGTTGGTGTAATGTTCCCAAGCTTCATTTTGCTCAGAACCAAGGTTTGTTTAAACATTTTTTTGTTTCCTGTGTTAACATTGATCTCTACTGGCTATGCATTACAGTTTATTCTAGAAGATCATAGGATGGAGATATAGATTTGAGCATATAACACAAGAAATGACAAGATACAAGAAATGAATACCAATATAGAGCCAACAACTTCAGATCTGACCTTTATTTAGATAATAGAGTGGTCATGATACAATAGATCTACAGATCTGGAAGAATACAAGAAGAAGAATAACTGCTCCAACAAGCTCCAAAACTGAAGAGAATAGCCTCCAAAAGCACCACAATAAACTGGAGAAAGGGACAAGATTAGTTTATTTCCCTTCAAGAGATATATATAATCTCCCTGGCTGAGTTGCACTCTCCTTGTTGGATGTAGCTATCCAATATTTCGACCTCCCTCCTAAAGACCTCGAAATACCACCAAAATCACTAGAATAGTAAATCGGGGCAAGACAAACCCTCTAGCTAAGTTTCAAGTTGATTGAGGATGATCTGATCCCTCAAATGGGTGGATCCTCTTTCTGCAATGTTCCCTCCTCCTTTCCAACTCGTGCCAAGCTCCAAAAAAAATAACTAGCAAAGAAACCTCCTCCACAATAAGCTAGAAAGAGAACCATATGCCATACAATGAAATCCCAATAGGTTTTAGGAGCCAAAGCCTTCTCCTCTTTCCAGATCAAGTAGTTCCTATTCAACTGGTGTGCCCTCCTACTGGAAACCCCATGAAGTTGTGCATTATCTCTTTCTTCACTGACTGAGTGACCTGTAGCCTCTGTGGAATGGTGGGGGAGGAATATTGCACATCTGTGACCAAGCTTGGATCAGGATAGGTGGGATCTTTCACCAACGCGCTGATCTTTGTTGGTTGTTATCCCAAAACCCTCAAAATGTTTGTGTTCTCAAGAGCCCAAGATGCAAAAGTAATAATAATCCATAATGATGAGAGATGTGCCCTTCTCTTCCTTTTCTACCCTTGATCTATTTCTCTGTTAAGTTAGTTGACCACCTCCTAGGGTTAACTCTTTGTTTTTCCTCATGTGGTCTTTTCCACCACTTACTTTATCTTTTCTCTCCCAAAGTCACCTTTAATTTATAGCATTGTGCTTAGGTGGGTACTTTGGGTTTCTTGGTCCCCATGGCACATAAGACTATAGTCTAGTGGGAACAACTAGAGTACTAAGTCTCTCACAACCTCTTATCAAGAGGTGGGGGACATTACACTTGGCATATTTCATCACTTTATTATAG
>SNQJ01S0046569.1:57511-106055 GCA_010110895.2 Picea sitchensis | reverse complement strand
TAGGTGGGTACTTTGGGTTTCTTGGTCCCCATGGCACATAAGACTATAGTCTAGTGGGAACAACTAGAGTACTAAGTCTCTCACAACCTCTTATCAAGAGGTGGGGGACATTACACTTGGCATATTTCATCACTTTATTATAGCTAATCAAATAGTTTATGTTGTTATTTGGCCTCAAATCGAGGCAATATAAATGTTCACTTAAATGTTTGACAAAATCCTTTCTTTTGGAATAGGTTTGGCATATTTCATTTCTTATTAGTATTCAAACGCTAGAAGTAATGTTGTTTACTTTAACATTAATGACCCCAGATGTTATATTATAATGTTTCCATAGTTTTGAGAATAATTGCCTTCTTAAGCACGTTGGTCCAAGCCAAGGAAAAAGGTTGAGCCATATTTGTTTTGTTACCTCTGAATCATGCCAAACAGGTACTAACCCATGCATAGATTTTCCAATGATAACTGAATGTGATATTTAATAATGGGAAAATAATTAGTTAAAAAAGGGAAAATAATTTTCAAAAGGCTAAATCTAAACTTTAGAAATTGTGAATTATATTTTATTGAAATATGAGTGTGTTTTCTTGTTTTAGTTAATAAGGTGGAAACTTTAAAAAAAAATTGAAGAATAAGTTAATAATATATCAAGTTAAACATACCCATTCAACATTATATATATATATAATCATGCATGTGTACATTTAGATTAATATATTAATAACTTATTCTTAAAATAAAAATAAAAAAATAAAATAAAAAAATAATAATAATAATAAAAATAATAATAATACCACCTTATTAACTAAGACAAGCACACTCATATTTCAATAAAATGTAATTCAGAATGTCTTAGTTAATAAGATGGAAACCTTAAAAAAATGAAAATAAAATTTTAAAGAATAAGTTATTAATATATTAAGTTAAGTATGTACATTCTATTAGACAATTGAGAGGGGCAGTGAATCAGTTGTTGCTGTGCTTAAACAATTATGCTCCTTTAAACTCTTTACAGAACACTCAATGACGATCACAATAATGCAGGCATGTAAGCAATAGAATATTCAACATCAATCACACATATGAAATATACAGAGACAAATATTTCCTGAAGAAACTCATAAAGGGAAAAAACCTCTTCTTCTTGATATGATAAGTAATCTTTATTTTATGTACATTATCATTCTTATGAGATCCAACTCCTCTTGAGGCTACAGCCTCTCTTTTACAAGTAGCAACTTGCTGAGAGCACCAACTCTCTGGTTTCTCTAGCACCCACTAGAAGGAAGCACCAACTCCTTGAGTGTTCGAGCACCAACTGGATAGAAGCACCAACTTCCAGAGTGTTCTAGCACCAACTGGATGGAAGCTCCAAATTCTAGTCACATAGTCACCAACCTGTATAACAGAGAAAAATAGTTCTCCCTTGCACCACGCTACCACCCTGGTTTTTCTGGCTGCAACCAAATGGAAGCTACGACTCCCTGTGTTCAAGCACCCACTTGAAACTCTGAGGATAACAATCCTCCCTACCACCCTGAAATATAAATATTTTTTATAAATTTATCACAGTGATACAATATTTATCAATGGCTTACCAGTCTCATCATTGTTCTGCTACATTGCTCTGCTCTGCCTGCATCAGTTCTTTCCTGCACACATCCCTTGCGCTTTCTATTCTTCTCTCAGATATGCATTTTTGTTCCTTGCTTCTTCTGTGTTGTATGCTCTATTTATTCTTTCCATTCTATGCACCCCACCTCTTTTGTGTGCTTCAGCTCCTGCACACAGCATGCTTCTACTCACATGAATCACACTCAACAGCCCCACCAATCTCTTCTATGTTATGCATTTTTATATTCTATGTGCACCAACTGCATCCTCTCAACCATACCTCTACATGCTCTTCCCATTACTACATAGCTAACGCACAGTCCACTCACACTTCTCTTTTCTGCATATCTTTGTCACGTAGAGTCCTCTGCCTGGTCATCATTTAGCTCATCATCTTCTTTGGCGGTTATACTAATTTTGTTTGTCATCAGTGGCTTGTCCTGAGATTCTCTGCCTTCTCTGGCAATGCAACTCATCGTCTTCTCGGTCACATTTGAGATTATCCTCTCTATTATAGTTACAGTCTTTGATGTTTTTTCCATCTTTCAATTGTCTTTATGATGAGTCTTCATTCCATTGGCAGTTACCTCGAGACTCTTCTCCAGCTCCTTTGTCGATCACCCTCCAGCTCCTCGAGTTCTATGGCCAATACAATCATTTTGTCCTGGCAGTTACAGCCAGTCAATTATGGCTTCTTTGGTTTCTAAGCCCCTTCCTTTCAATTATGGCTTCTTTGGTTTCTAAGCCCCTTCCTTCATGTGACCACTGGCGGTAACCAAACGCCTATTCAAAACGCGCTTCGTGATTTCGACGATCTCCATTGTAGAGCCTAGCGACATGTTGGCTCCTTCTTTAACCTTCATCAATGTGACCACCCGCTAAGATAAAGGGCTAAGCAAGAGGGGGGTGTCGCAATTTCGCATATCACGAACTCCTGCTATGAGTTGCCTCAAAACTCCCAACTCGTGAAACTCCAAAATGCTTCATATCAGATCAACGATCGAGATATCTCCCTATGATTGACGGCTGCAATCAATATCGCAGAATTGGACTTCATATCAGATCAACGGTCCATATCCTCAATGATCCGACGACTCAGATCATTTCGCGAATTCGCTTATCGCGAGTTCCTACAACTCTCAACTTTGACTTCTCCAGCGCGTGAATCAACGAAATGTTGATCTCTCGCCACGTGTCCTCTTAATCCAATGACCCAGATCATTTCGCGACTTCACATATCGCGAGTTCCTACAACTCTCACTTTTGAATTCTCCAGTTTGCGAGTCAGCGAAATGTCGATCTCTTGCCACGTGTCCTCTGGATCAACGGCTCAGATCTTACCATGACTTCCTCTGGTTATTGGACGATGATATAACGGACATCGGGTATTCAGGATTGGTGATCCAACGACTATGATGAAATCGTGAACTTGGACTTTGCGAATTATCACTTCTCATATCTGGACTCTGATCTAACGGCCCAGATCATTCACAGTGCTTGATCCAATGGTCATTGTTGCTCCTCCTCCTGAGCTTTAGCTTTCTCAAATCTCTAAGTGTCAAAGGCCACGACCTTTGATCATTCTGCGAGCCTTGATGTATGGGGTCTTGTCTGCGCGTCTCAGAACACTATTTCTCCTGAGCTTTGGCAATGAAGTTAACCTCGGCCATGGCACACACTTGCGCTCTGCATGCAACTCTGCACTATCTCTTTTGAGCTTCTTAGGCTTGCTCTTCTGCGTCTTCCCAAAAGACTTATGGTGCTCGCCTGGCACTTTCTTCCTATAATCATGCCATCGTTGTTGTTGTTCTTGCCTAAAAACATGCCATCATCATTGTGGTTCATGCCATCAATGACAAGCACATTCTTCCTATAAACTTGCCAACAATCTTCCCATTTGGCATTGATGGAAACCCTAAACAGCTGCACTATTTTGCTTAGACCTCCAACTGTAGTATCCACACCTTTTTTCCCCCTTTGACATCAATGTCAAAGAAAATATGATCCCCCTGAGTTGTTGCAGTATTTTTTGGGGATATGAGATATTCAACCAACACATACTCCATTTTACATGATGGAATCTCTTAGGTTGATAATGGGGTCACACCCAACTTCCGGCGTAGATAATCAAACTTAGATTGTGCAAGTGGTTTAGTGAAGATATCAACAATCTGATCTTTGGATGGAATATAATGCACAGAAACCACAGAGTTAGTTACATGTTCCCTCAAGAAGTGATACTTGATGGGTATATGCTTGGTCTTGGAGTGAAAGACGAAATTCTTTGACACACTAATTGCACTGGTATTATCACAATGAATTGGGATCGGTGCAGTATATTTCACCTCCAAGTCTGCAAGTGTTTGAATCATCCACAATACTTGGGTACAACAAGTGGCAGTTGCAATGTATTCAGCTTTTGTAGTTGATAAGGAAATGGAACCTTGTTTTTTTCTCAACCATGATACAAGGGAATCTCCTAATAAGAATGCACCTCCACTCGTTATTTTCCTTTCATCCACACAGTTAGCCCAATCAGCATCTGAATAGACTAATAGTTGAAAATTTTGACTCCTAGGATACCATAGGCCATAGTCCATTGTTCCTTTCAAGTATCTGAATATTCTTTTGATAGCTAACAAATGACTCTATTTAGGTGTGGCCTGATACCTTCCTACTATTCCAACAACATGAATTATGTCTGGACGGGATGTTGTGATGTACAATAGGCTACCTATCATAGATCTATATGAACTTTGATCAACATCAGGTGAATCATCATCCTTGCTTAACTTGCATCAAGTGACCATAGGTGTGGAATCTTCCATTTGAAACCTTTTCAACATTTATCTTAGATATTTCTCATGAAAAATAAATAATCCTTCAAAGCTCTGAGTAATTTGCAGACCAAGAAAAAATGGCAGTTCCCCTATCATAGACATTTCAAATTTAGACCACATTGCAAAAGAAAACCATTGTACCAATGAAGCATTATTTCTTCTGAAAATGATGTCATCTACATAGACCAACACAATGAGCAGATCATCACCCTCTGTCTTGATATATAGATTGTTGTCAACTGTTTCTCTTTTGAACCCTTTGTCTTGAAGATACATATCCAGTCTATAATACCAGGCACGAGGAGCTTGTTTTAACCCATATAAGGTTTTATTCAGCTTGCAGACAAAGTCAGGGTTATCTGACAGTTGGAAACCCTCTGGTTGTTCCATATAGACTTCTTCTTTTAGATCTCCATTTAGAAAAGATGACTTGACATCCATTTGATAGACTTTAAACTGTTTATGGCAGGCATAGGCAAGAAACATTTTGATAGCTTATAATCTTGCTACGGGCGCAAATGTTTCATCAAAATCCAGTCCTTCTATTTGAACATATCCTTTGCAGACCAGTCTAGCCTTATTTCTTACAATATTTCCTTGCTCATTCATCTTATTTTTGTAGACACATTTTGATCCTATTACATTTTTATTTACGATCTCTCAAGTGCCATTCTTTTCAATCTGGTCCAGTTCCTCATTCATTGATTTTAACCAATTTACGTCTTTAATGGTTTCATTAAAGTTCTTGGGTTCCACCATGGATATGAAAGCTATATGTGATTGCTCGGTGTCTTTGATTATCCTTCACCTAGTTTGTACAACTTTGTCCTTCTCACCAGTTATCTGACTTTCAGGATGATTCTTTTGAGTAATTTTGGAGGAGGGATTTGATGTTGATTGTTGTCTTGACTCTTCTTGTATGGGTGTCTTTTCTCCATCTGATTCTTGGACCTGTTCATCTTCATTTCCAGTTGTGTCCTCTATAGTAGACTCAATATTGCTCACCTCTCTTACTGGGACTCCTTCATCAACCTTTAAATCAATGCAATCAACTAATTTATGCAATCTTTTATTAAAGCATCTATATCATTTACTATTGGTAGCATATCCTAAGAAGATGCCTTCATCAGCCCTGTCATCATACTTGCCAAGGTTTTCATTATTATTCTTTGTGTAGCACTTACTCCCAAAGACTTTGAATTGTTTGATTGAAGCAGGTCTTGCATACCATAGTTCATAAGGCGTCTTGTCACTGTGTCATCTAAGATGGGCTTTGTTAAGAACATGGATTGTTGTGTGTATTGATTCTACCCAGTAGGTTTGACCAATGTTCTTCTCATTTATCATTGACCTGTCCATTTATTGCATTGTTCTATTTTGCCTCTCAACTACTCCATTTTGTTGTGGAGTCCCTGGGATTGTGTATTCTCTCTTGATTCCATGTTTATCACAAAATTCCTTTAAATCACTTGACATAAATTATCCTCCTCTGTCTGATCATACTTCTTTTAACCTCTTGCATGTTTGATTCTCAATTAAAGCCTTAAATATTTTAAATTTCTCAAACGCTTCAGCTTTTTCTTTGAGAAAAGAAACCCAAGTAAGTCTGGAGTAATCCTCAATGATCAGCATAAAGTAGTTTTCCTTCCATGTGCCTTCTTGTCTTGATGGTTTACATAAATCCATATGAACTAATTGGAGTGGTTTCTCTATTGAAGTAGAGCTCTTGGATTTAAATTGTGTCATGGTTAGCTTTCCTACTTGGCAGGGTTTACACACATAATTTTGTGGTTTTGATATTCTTGGAAGATCTTTTACCGCCTCAAGATTTTTTAGCTTGATTAAGTGATCAAAATTTAGATGTCCAAGTCTCCTATGCCATAACCAGTTTTCATCATGTTTTCTTAGATGACACTTTTCTCTATCTTCTTTCAGACATATACATTATTATCCGTCCTTATGCCTTTAGCCACCACTTGTCCTGAGTTTACAAACTTTATCTTGCAATCCTTGAAAGTGAACACCACTTCACATCCTCTGACAGACATTTGACTTACACTGAGCAAATTATGTTTCAACCCATCTACGAGCATAACATCTTGGGCTTTTCCTTTACCACTACTCAAACTCACCATCCCTTTAACCTTGATTTTACTAGGAGCATCATTTCCAGAGGTTACATTTCCTGATTTGCTTTCACTTAGAGACATAAACTTACTTTTGTCTCCCATCATATGTTTGGAGCATCCACGGTCAATGTACCAGGGGTTCTTTTGTCTTTGAGATGACAACACTAATCCACACTTGTCATTTTCTTTCTTCTTCCAAACTTTGACATTTTCAACAGAGGGATTCAAATATGATTCATAGTTCTGTAAGCGACAGTTTGTAGCTTTATGTCCATAATTATGGCATGTGTAACATTCTGGTTCATTGAATAAAAGATCGTAACGATTGTTATGCTTAACCTGTGTCATTTTCTCAACCATCACATGATTTGCAGTTTGTGATTTTTTGTTACTTGGTTGTCTCATTCTTTGTTGTGGCAGATATCTATTCCTTGAGTGTTTTGATTGCTCATATCTAAATATTAAAGAACAGTTTACAGATTTGTGACCAAAGTTAGAATAGAAAAAACAATATCCATAGAAAAATCCTTTGTACCAGGAAAATGGTTGTCTTCTTTGAGCAAGTCGATTTCTTCCATGCCAATGATTTCTTTGTTCAATAGATTCAGTTTTGGTACTTTTTCTTTCACTCTTCCTTCGCGGTTGATTATCTTCCTCTGTTTCTCCATATTTGTTGCTGTCAATGAATGTAGATTTGACAAACTTGATGGATTCTTTGTTGCTTGGCTGACTACAACTTGATCCTTCTTCATAACCCAAACCAGTTTTCAAATTTGGATTCCTTTGCTTATTTAGAATGGTGGTTAATCCTTCTAAGGCTTTAATGCTTGGAAGATTTTGGAGATACAATGCTTTGAACTTCTTCATCTCTTTTCTGGTTTTTATTACCTCTTCTTCCAAGGCTTCACATCTTGCCATAACTTCTTCATCATTAGCATCACTTTCTGTGCTTTCATTATTATAATCCTCTTTGGCCATAAGCATAAAATCATTAACCTTATCTTCACAATCAGAATCATTATCTGTGTCTCCTACAGAGTCATCATTGTTTACACATAAACTTTTTTTTTTTACCAAATCTCTTGGATTTATACTTCTCTTCACTTTCAACGTTCTGGTCCTTTTTCTTGTGTGGACATTTAGATGCAAAGTGACCTATCTTTCCACAGTTAAAAAATTTGAAGAGAAACTTCCCTTGGTACTTTCCCGATCCTTTCTTTAGTCTTCTCACAAATTTTTCTTCAATTTCATCAGGCTCAAAATCCTCATTCTTATCTGCTTTAAATGTTGTTTCTCTAGAGGTGGGTTTATCTTTAACTATCATCATTTCATATGAAGTCAATGTTCCTAGAAGTTGATCAAATACAGAACTTTTAGGTCATTAAGTTCCTCTATAGCAGAGACCTTTGGGTTGAACATATCTGGCAAAGATCTCAAAATTTTTTGAACTAAAGAGGCTTCCTCAATTTTTTCACCAAGAGATTTCATTGCATTTACTAGTTCTTCAACTCTCAAAAGGTGCTTTCCAATAGTTTTATCTTCTTTCATCTATAGTTGTTCAAACTGTACTCTATAGTTTTGAAGCTTGGCATCCTTTTCCTCTCATTACCTTCATAATTGCTAATGAGTTTGTCCCACATGTCTTTGGCAGTTTCTAAGTGCATAACTTTTACAAATTCTGCTTTTGCAAACCCGCTCATAATAACATTCATAGCCTTAGCATTAAATCTCAATTCTAGCTTGTCATCCTTCTTAGCTAGTACAACTGGCTTTACATAACCAGTCTCTACCACATCTCAAACATCTACACCTAAATCCATTATGTAGGTTCTCATCCTAACTTTCCAGAAGGCAAAGTTTGTTCCTTTGAATAGAGGGGCCTTGTTGGTTGAAGTTCCTTCATGGCTAGTCATGTTTAAGCTCTAGGATCTACCCTTAGATAAAAGGGGTTGAATCTGATACCAATTGTTGGACAACTAAGAGGGGGGGTGAATCAGTTGTTACTGTGCTTAAACAATTATGCCTCTTTAAACTCTTTACAGAACACTCAATGACAATCACAATAATGCAGACATGTAAGCAATAGAATATTCAACATCAATCATACATATGAAATATATAGAGACAGATATTTCCTGAAGAAACCCATAAAGAGAAAAAACCTCTTCTTCTTGATATGATAAGTAATTTTTATTTTTTGTACATTATCATTCTTATGAGCTCCAACTCCTATTGAGGCTACAAACTCTGTTTTACAAGAAACAACTTACTGAGAGCACCAACTCTTTGGTTTCTCTAGCACCCACTAGAAGGAAGCACCAACTCCCTGAGTGTTCCAGCACCAACTTCCAGTCACACAGGCAACAACCTGTATAACAGAGAACAATAGTGCTCCCTTGCACCACCCTGCCACCTTGATTTTTCTAGATGCAACCAGATGGAAGCTACGACTCCCTGTGTTCAAGCACCCACTTGAAAGTCTTAGGAGAACAGTTCTCCCTACCACCCTGAAATATAAATATATTTTTTTTATAAATTTATCACAATGATACAATATTTATCAATGGCTTACTAGTCTCATCACTATTTTGCTACACTGCTCTGCTCTGCCTGCATCAGTTCCTTCCTGCACGCATCCCTTGCGCTTTTTGTTCTTCTCTCAGATATGCATTTGTGTTCCTTGCTTCTTCTACGCTTTATGCTCTATTTCTTCTTTCCATTCTATGCACCCCGCCTCTTATGTGCACTTCAACTCCTGCACACAACATGCTTCTACTCGCATGAATCACACTCAACAACCCCACCAATCTCTTCTCTATTCTATGTTTTTATATTCTTTGTGCACCAACTTCATCCTCTCAACCATACCTCTGCATACTCTTCCCATTACTATATAGCTATCTCGCATTCCACTCACACTACTCTTTTTTTCATATCTTTGTCACGTAGAGTCCTCTGCCTGATCATCATTCTGCTCATCATCTTCTTTGGTGGTTATACTAAATATGTTCGTCATCAGTGGTTTTTCCTGAGACTCTCTGCCTTCTTTGGCGGTTATACTAAATTTGTTCGAAATTGGTGGCTTGTCCTGAGACTCTCTGCCTTCTTTGGCAGTGCGACTCATCGTCTTCTCGGTCACATTTGAGCTTATCCTCTCTGATACAGTTACAGTCTTCGATGTTTTTTCCATCTTTCAATTGTCTCTATGATGAGTCTTCATTCCACTAGCAGTTACCTCGAGACTCTTCAACTTTTCTGTCGATCACCCTCCAACTCCTCGATTTCTTTGGCCGATACAATCATTTTGTTCTGGCAGTTACAGCTAGTCAATTATGGCTTCTTTAGTTTCTAAGCCCCTTCCTTCACGTGACCATCGACGGTGACCAAACGTCTATTCAAAAGGCGCTTCGCGATTTCGGCGATCTCCGTTGTAGAGCCTAGTGACATGTTGGCTCCTCCCTTAACCTTCATCAATGTGACCACCAACTGTGACCAGGGGCCAAGTGAGAGGGGTGCGTCGTGATTTCGCATATCGCGAACTCCTGCTATGAGTTTCCTCAAAACTCCCAACTCGTGAAATTACGAAATGCTTCATATCAGATCAACGGTTGAGATCTCTCCCTCTGATCGACGGATGCAATCAATATCGTGGAATCAGACTTCATATCATATCAATGGTCTATATCCTCGGTGATCCGACGGCTCAGATCATTTCGCAACTTCGCATATCGTGAGTTCCTACAACTCTCAACTTTGACTTCTCCAGCTCGCGAGTCAGCAAAATGTTGATCTCTCGCCACGTGTCCTCTAGATCCAATGACCCAAATCATTTCTCAATTTTTCATATCGCGAGTTCCTACAACTCTCACCTTTGAATTCTCTAGTTTGCGAGTCATTGAAATGTCGATCTCTCACCACGTGTCCTCTGAATCAACGACACAGATCTCATCGCAACTGCCTCTGGTTAATGGACGATGATCTAACGAACATCGGGTACTCAAGATTTTTGATCCAACGGCTGTGATGAAATCGTGAATTCTCGCTTCTCATATCTAGACTCTGATCTGATGGCCTAGATCATTCATAGTGCTCGATCCAACGGTCATTGTCGCTCCTCCTCCTGAGCTTTAGCTTTCTCAAATCTCTAATTGTCAAAGGCCACGACCTTTTATCATTTTGTGAGCCTTGATGTATGGGATCTTGTCTGTGCGTCTCAGAATTCTATTTCTTCTGAGCTTTGAAAATGAAGTTAACATTGGACTTGGCGCCCACTTGCACTCTACGTGCAACTCTGCACTATCCCTTCTGAGATTCTCGGGCTTGCTCTTCTACGTCTTCCCAAAAGACTTCTGGTGCCCGCCTGACACTTTCTGCCTGTAATCATGCCATCGTTGATGTTGTTCTTTCCTGAAAACATGCCATCCTTGTTGCAATTCTTGCCATCAATGAAAAGCACATTCTTCCTATACACTTGCCAACACATTCAACATAATATAAGTCCCAAGGGTTATCTCAATTGGTCTAGAGCTAGATGTTAGTTTTATTGCTTATTGCTGGTTACAGGTTCCACTCTCTTGATTCCCCTGGGGTGAGGCCTTATAATCAAGGCTTACGATTTACCTCATCTACGTAAATTATATTAATAAAAGATGGGTAATTTATATTAGTAAAAATTGTTGTAGCTAGGCTAATAACACTCTTAAAACATACATATTGTCTTCATGGTTCATATTGTTTGCACATAGCGAGTTCAAAGAATAGAGTTTTATAATATCTAGTAGCAAAATTCCCTGAATTTTTCTACTACTATATATCCTATAAAAGACACCTAAGACACTATGAAGTTTAAAAAACATAGACTAATAAAAGGAGTGATGACTTGTAGTGTCTTCCAGGCTCGTACTTGTATGTTGAGGTTCTTGTTCTCCAATTTCCATGTCTTCCATCAGTTGAATGATGATGTATTCATCTTTATGTTCACCTTGATCTAACATACGTTGATTAGAGGCCACTTGTAACATCCTCAAAAATTAGAAAATTAATTCTATGTTGAATTTTGAAATAAATATTTGTTTTTGGAAAATTCGGATTTGGAAAATCTGAATTTGGAATTTTTTATTATCTAATTAATTATTTGATGAATGTTGGGAAATGATTTGACTTTCCCAACTGTTCTCTTTTATTGGACACATGTATGAAACAAACTTTCAAGAAAATTAATGCTAGAAGACAAATGGAATAGACAGGTTAAAAATAGTTGGCCATGACTCCATGAGTGGGGAACAAGTTTGAGTTACCTTAGGGATGATTTTTACAAGTGGCGGAAGTTTTGTTTGACCACTAACAGCCCCTAAAAATCAGGGATTTGTAAAGCTGCGAATTTCCCTAAGGAGGGAAAGGATTGAAATACCTAGGCACAAGATTATATACAACATATGTGCGAGGCAAGACGCTACTTAGTATGTTGGGAGAATTGATAATTGTTTATTGTTATGAGCACTTGTAGTGTGAGGAAAGACATATTATGATTTGTTGATGGTGACTATAGCTAAGGAGGATAATTAAGTTCGCCCTTATGGACTCATCGTCACTCTAGGGGGTGCTTAGGACAAGTAATTGTGGTTGTTATGTTCTACGATTGGGTGGAATGTGGTTGTTCCTTTTGTTTTCCAACATCAGCTAATTCAGATATGTATCTCAGCTATGAATTTCATTATTGATGTTATATCTATGGTTGTTATCTGTAGGAATATGTTTGTCTTGTATATACATAAGTGAAATTTGTTTTAAAGAGACTGTATAGCCATGTTATATTTTATGGCTTGCTACAGTATAATGAAATTAGTAATAATGTCTATCTGAAGTGTGATTGTTATATATATATATATCATCATTAATACATCAATACATCATCATCATCAATAATAGAACAAGGATGATACAACAACAACATCACAGCGCGAAGGCTGGAGCATCATCAATATCAACGCTAGGATGGAAATCCTCAGCATGAAGTTGGCATCTCAACAACATCAGCATGAAGCTAGAAATCTTCAGCACAAGGCTGGAATCACAACAACATCAGCACGAAGATGAAAATTTTTAGCACAAGGCTGGCATCACTTCAACATTAGCACGAAGCTAGAAATCTTCAGCACAAAGCTGGCATCTCAACAACATCAGCATGAAGCTAGAAATCTTCAGCACGAAGTTGGAATCTCAACAACATCAACACGAAGTTGGAAATATTCATCATGGGGTTGGCATCACAACAACATCAACATGAAGCTGTAAATATTCAACATGAGGCTGGCATCACAACAACATCAGAACGAAGATGAAAATCTTTAGCACGAGGCTGCCATCAACATCTTGTGGTACTCTGACAGATCCAAAGGATCTGCCCAGGAATCAAAAGATTCCCTAAGATATAAAATCCTAACTGAGCTACCACTACTGACCAAAGCTATCATATACATGCACAAGTACTATGACATCTCATCCTTACGGACCTTCGAGATCTGTCCAAGGATGATCAGTCCCTTAGGATATAAAATTCTAACTGAGCTACCCGCTATTGGTGTGGATACCATAGTATCATCAACACTACTCCCCCTTTCGACAAAGGTCCTTTCGGACTATACCAATATTGTCTCGAAAGTGCTCAAACTTTACAAGAGACAGAGGCTTGGTCAACACATCTACAACATTTTCATCTGTGCCAACATATTGGAGATTTATAGCTCCTCTTTGCATAATATCATGAATGAGGTGATATCGGATCTCTATGTGATTCGAATCATCATGGAACACATTATTTTTACAAAACTCTAGTTATAACATAGGATTATGGTGGCTTCCATCTCCAGAACAAATAGATTTGTCAACAACATCTGAAGCCATATGGCTTCACAACTCGCGGAACATGCAGCAATGTATTCTGCTTCTACCGTGCTAGGAGAAATACTAGATCACTTCCTACTCTGCCATGAAGTCATGGCTGACCCCAAACTGAAACAACATCCTGAAGTTCTCTTTCTATCAGAAACACTTCCACCTCAATCTAAATCAGTATATCCATACAATCTGAAGTCATGATCTCTAGTATAGCAGAGACCAAATTCCAATGTACCCTTAAGGTATCTCATCACATGTTTTGCATTATCAAGGTGAACACGTCTAGGTTCTACCAGATACTGACTCAAGGAAAAACATATATTCGTCCTGGTATTTGTCAGATACATTACCGAACCAATAATCTATCTGTAGAAAGTAGCACCAACCAATTATGATGAGGCATCTACCAGGAGATTCAACTTCATTTCCATGGGAGTGTACATGGATTTACATCCCAACATGTTAAATCTATTCATTATTTCAACTGCATACTTCCCTTGGTTGAGGAAGATCTTCTCTGGGCTCTGTCAGACCTCAAGACCTAAAAAATTAGTGCATTAGGCCTAGGTATTTCATCTCAAATTCTGTAGCGAGCTTCTTCTGTAATCTGTGATGATTTTTTCTTCATCTTTGTCAAGAATACATCATCTACATATAGTAGTAACATCACTGGCTCATCATTCATAACCTTGAGGTAAAGTTTAGAATCAAATTTACTCTTGGTAAAGCCCAATCTCATTAGGAAATTGTCAATTCTTCCCTATCAATATCTAGGAGCTTTGCTTCAACCTGCAGACCTCATTCTTTCTATCTTCAACTTCAAACCAAATTTTTGCATTACATTGTACCAATTTGGTACACTTTCTCAGTTGCAACTCAATCTGCACAATCAAGTGCTAGCTTTGTGTGCTCTGTGCAAAGCAGTATCTCTCTCACTTCCTGAGAGTATGTCTTCTCCTCTTTCTGCAACTGTTCCTTCTGGAACTGGGACTCTGCACTTGCAACCTCTCTAAAGCTAAGAATGGTTTCTCCATTCTCACTATGACTGTTGAAATCTGGGAGTAACTCCTCTACTCCATCATGGCAACAACTTCATCTAAAACTTAGAGTGGCTCAATAATTGATACTGAAGGTAGCTCTTCTTTTTTCATGGAGGTAACTATATCTTTTATTGTAGTCATGTCTCTATGACCCAACTAATGTACTGCACCAACTTCCACTCAATTTTAAATATGGATATTGTTTCCCATGCATCTCATACTATATGTGAATCATGTTTGTTTTGGTTGTCTTCATGAATACTGGAACTATTTCTTCAATTACTAGAGTAAGTGTCTCGTCATAGTCTTCTCCCTCTTGCTGGGAGAATCCTTGGGACACACATCAGGCTTTGTACATATGCAACATGCTTGATCTGTTTAGATCAATCTTGGAAGTCAATTCTGACTTCTCTTCTAGTCTCACGGAAGAATCCATATCCTAGTCTTTATGAATGGCTTCCTTCTCTGTTACTGAAACAAGGGAATCTTCCAGGATATTTCATATCTCCTAGTAGTTTCTGAAGTGTGATCTAGTCTTCTCATGGAATCTTTATCCTAGTCCTGAGAGATGTCTCTTCATCTAATCCTTTCTGAGATTAGGCTTACTCTCGATTTATTCTGAGTCTACAAGGACTTCATCATCTCTTACATGGTATACTTGGTGTTGAATACCAAGTCTAAATATGAAATTTTGATTCAAACTTCAAACGAGTTCTGCTTCCCATCAAGGTGGCTTCATTGTCCTTTGACCAAGTTGTTGAGGAAAAGATATGAAGGATCTTACTCAAGCATTTTCAGATCTTACTTGGCTAAAGCAAGATAAACGGGAATATCACCCTATGTTTATAGCCATCAAAAATTGTATCATAATTGACAATTATTGATTACAAGTATTTAGTCTGATCTTTTTTATAAATGAAAGCTTGCTGGAAAATTCATTTTTTATGTAATTTTCTGAATATAAAAGATGCTCAATAAATATAGAGAAAGAAGTAAAATCACTAAGTCAATAATCAAAACAGATAAGACATAAAGCAATCGTTTATTCCATTCCAATTTATCAAAAGAATCATTCTCTTTACAAAATTCCCTAAGGAAGTTTTGGACCAAAGTCAAACTTAGATGTCCCGGATGAAAACCATACAAAAGGACTTACGACAGAAAATAAAAAAAACTGAACTTTAAAAGTTGGATCAACTTGCCAGAGATTGTTGCCCACTCGACTCTGCACAATAGCCTTTGTCAATCATGAAATTTAATTCACAAACAGACAAGTCTACACAAACTATCAAAGATAGATCAACACCTCTGAAAAATAAGTGTTTGAATGATGTAATTCAGCCATGATTCTAGTAGTCTGCAATAGGACCCTGCTATCATAAAAGATAATTTGGCTTTCAATGAATTAAAGAATGAATAAGAACTAAATTATCACAACAAAACTCAAAGAGAATACCTTAGTATGCTTCTCCTTATATTTTCCTCTTGTTCCTCCTTTTCCTTTTGCCTTTAAGAAATTAGAAATAGTTGAAGTAGTTGAACCACTTCTTTAGTTAAGTTAACTAAAACTCAACCAACTTTTTAGTTAAGGGGGAAAAGTAATAAAATCGTAATAAGGGTTTTAAATAAATAATAACTAGTAGGTGGGACCCCTTGTGACTCCCTTTAGTTTTTTAACAAACATAACACAACTAGTTAATCAATCAAAACATCCCTCCTTGTGACTCCCATCATCTTCTCATAATTTAACAATTTATATCAATGATAATTGAAATTATTTGCAAAACTATATTATCCACATATCCAAAAAATAGTGTGTTGTCCAAAATTTCAGAAGTCAATTGTTCTCAACAATGAATAAATAAAAACACTTAAAAACCATATTTTCCACTCTGGGAGGCAATCTTTCCCTCGTTGTTGTTGTCACCCTTTGATCTCTCTGAATTTGCCTTAGGTCGTGTGGAGCCTTTATGCCTAATCTCAATAATCACATGAAAGAAATCATCTCTCAAATGCATGCGGGAGGACATGAATTTAGCAGAGTCATTTGAGGGTGAGGAGGGTGCAGCAACGGATTTTCCTTTGTCAAGGGCATGGTGGGCCTCACTTTGTAAAAATTTTCTCTCATGAGAAGACTGTATTGGTGAGTGGACAGGGGCATCTTGGACAATTTGATTAACAGGTGGAGGAGCAGGTAGAGACAAGTTAGGTCAGCCACGATGTTAGGAGACTGCCCAGTGGAAAATCTCTTTCCATTCATTGTTTTCAGGGACTTCAAGTTGCAGTGAGACATGTGGAGGCACTAGGATACCAGGGACATGTGGGGATTGGAAGGGAGGCCTTTCTGTTCTAGGTTGGACCACTTCTTGCCCAATCCAGTTAAAAAATCGAACTTGGAATAGTTGGCCCAACTCTTGCAAGTCTGCATCAAAGTGTATAGAGAACCTTGGCCTTTTAGGGCCCCTGTTCCAATTTATTGTTCGTCTATTACCCCTGCCATGGCTACCTTTGCTAAAAAATATCATTCATGTATGCATTATTGATTAGAAAATAGTTTCTTCAACAACCATACATGACATCTCTTTTAAATATGAAACAAAGTTTGGCTCAGCAACATATCAGACTCATGCAATCCAATCCATACAAATTGTTTAATACTTGTCAATGAGAAATGAGTGAATAAGGGTTTTGGGATATGTGAGGGATTATATTTAACGAAAAGTGTTAAAATGAGGGGAATAGATCATGATTACTACTCAACAAATTACCAAACAATCAATTGTATCGTAAATAATAAAAAATGTATCACTGTAATTCATCCCTCTGCAATTCTTTAATTGTCATAATACAAAATTTATCTTAACTATAATTAAATTTTAAGAACAAGGAGTGGATAGTGAATATGGGAAGGCGAGGGGACTTGTAATGTGAAAAAAGTGAAATAATGGTAGGGAAAAGAACGAATATTGTTTGTAAAACCAATTAAGTAATGCATAAAATCAACCTTGTGTTCAATGCAAGGATATCAATACCAATTAAAAATTTATGTGTGTCAAAATTGTTCATTGTCCCACATCCAATTTCTTTAAGATTCTCAATTAATATAGTGTATAATCATACTCAGAATCATTATGTCTTTCAACCTTCTTGTTAAGAGAATACTTGTTTATTTTCATTTCCTTCCCTTTTTTATTTAAAACAAAATCAAAAGAAACACACAATCACATTGCTTCATCTCTGTCCATCATATATTCCTATAAAATATCAACTACTGCCCATAATTCGCAATTGCCCAAATCAAACATAGACACAAGTCTTTTCCCAAGTTGAACAGACTTTTTTAAACTTGCTCGATTTCATTCTTTTGATAATATTAACCAATAAAACTTGCAATGAAACCATAATACAAAAACCGAGCTTCATTTCTGATGGTATAATTAAATAAAACAATGCACAATGTCTCCATAATCCATACACGGTAAAAAATGAAGTCACATCCATCATTTTCCCTAACCTGTAATGATCCTGATTGGGGCTAATAAAACACACAACAACCACCAAATGACAATTGACACCACACTATAGGAACACAACGATCCAATGCATAACAAAAAGAGGCAACCCTCTGACTGTACATTACCATTTACTCCCAATAAACCAATTTAATCAAAAAATGAGCTAGGTTATCGATGCAGTTGTCACAACAAAAGGAGGCAACCCCTCGACTGTATACCAATTATCATCCCCAATTACAACTTTCCAACAACTCAATCAAACAAAGACAAGATAATACTCAAAGCAACTATGAAAACCACTCAACCAAGCTATGACAGTCAATAAGATACCCGATAACAATGTGAATAGTTGGGGTTATCAAAATCGGGCTATGTAACAATGAACACAAGAATTAATCAAGAAAACACTCAGTCATCAAAGCACAAAGAAAGTGGAGGCCGAACATATCAACAATAGGCAACGACCCTTCGAAAAAAGCACGATAGAACAACAAGATTTTATAACTCTCTGTTTGTGTAATAGTGTCACAGTTCAACACCAGGTAGGGTAGGCAACAATGCAGAGGAGCAGGGTTTGCTCACTGGACAGTAACAAATATCAAGAACACACAGAGGCATAACCCTCGCACCTTTCTCAAAGGCCGAACTAATTTATAACAATGTCAGTGGAAATGCAGACCCGTGGTATCACCAACAACCCTAAAGCATACACCTTGGCATAATGGCCATCCCATAACCAACCCGTCAATGCCAATACCAAAACAATAAGCCCATGATCAGGTGAATAACCCACGACCGTGGCTCTGGAAGATACACAGTGACCAAATGGTAGTTAGAAAAAATATACATCAACCCCATAGCAACCCGAATACAACAGGACATAGTCACCATAACTGTGAGGGAGCAGCCAACAAGGTTAAACATAACGAAACCCTCCAACAAAATACCCATAACTTCTTAAAAAAACAGAGAGCCATCACAGTTTTCACCACACAGAACAACCAACGAAATCATAACTTCAACAACCAATTCTTTCATTTGCAAAACGAATAACCACACAATCATTCCAGAGAGAAGACCCACGTATTTACATAGTTTCCAATCTCGGGAAAAATCAAACCAACACATTATTGATCCATCGTTCATTTCATAGACAGAGTGAAATTCATGGATGGGCAAAAAGAACCATACCTGTAACCAATGGATTTTAATAAGGAGGAGTTGGTTGAACAGTTCCTTCCAGGCTTGAATCTCAGAGCTTAACCACCATCAAATCCAATTGAAACAATAACCATGCTAGGGTGACGTCCCAATGGGAGAAGTATGGAGTGATGTGCATTTACTGCACGTCGCTTCCATCTTCCTCGCATTCAATTTCGTAGTACATGACAGCCAGCCAAAAACCATACCATTAACCATGCCATTAATTCCATACATTGAAACTTGCAACATATTGCTTGCCAATTTCACCACCCAATATCCATATTAACCATTGCCAAAAACCATACCATACCAAATGCACCCAATATAACTCAAATATGATTCACACAGCCACTAACCATTGCTAGTTAGGATTAATACTAACTTCTTTTCATTTCATTTGCACATAACCTCTTAACATATCGTAGTATAGTCCCTTTGTTTTGGAATTTTTGTTATAAGTCTCTTTCCATTTGTTTTGTTTTATGTTTTTAGTAACATATGTCTTGTGCAGGTGTATCCAGGTAATAATCATGGTGATTCATTAAAAGTAACAACTGTAGTATATGCCACTCATAACATAGAATCAAAGCTTAGAAAAAGGGAACATCACATAAAATGTGTTATCCACCTGCCATTATGTCAAAAAAAAAACCAAGACTATCTCATCAACCATATAAGACTTTATAAACAGTATCAAAACAACAACATGAAAAAGTGTGATATGACTATCTCCAAGCCTCTAGTCTACGAGGGGATCTCACCTACTAATATTATATCTTATTAGCATAGTTTAAATAATAGGCTTTAGCAATACTTTGCGGGTGAATTCCTCGTTGCGATTTTTATCATCAACAAACTGGCGACTCCACAGGGAAATGTGTTTCCAACAGATTAAGAACTCAAAATATATGGTTTCGCAAACCAAAAAGAATAGTAGACCAAGAATATATAACCTGAATGATCATGCAACAGGGGGGAGTGATAAAATTTAATGGAAAAATGATCAGGAATTTGGGAATAACTAGTGAAAAATGTTAAGTATGAGGGGGTTTATCCCTGTATGCATAATCATTCAACCATAATTTGTTCTTGACTTCAAGGAGAAAAAAATTATAGACTTTCTCTTTTAACTCTCAAATGGATGAAGAAATGGAAAGAAAAAGCAGGAAGTAACCAATTTCTTCATAAGACAGCAGTGAAAGCAGATAACAAATTCAATTATACTTCCAGGGGGGACATCGTAATAGTTGTGTAAGCTTGATTGTTATTGAATAACAATACCTTGCAGGAGTATCACTGTGGCACAACTGATCCAACATCTTATTCTTAACCAAAATTAAACTAAAAAGATGAAAAGCACTAAAATTCATGATAGAAATGGGACTGCAAAATTTAAAACAACAAAAATAAAATGACATAATTGCAAAATGCAGAAGGAAAACTATTAAATAAAAGAATAATCTAAACTATTGTAAGAGAATAAATGAAAAGAAGCGGTGAAAATGAAAACATAACTAAACTACTAATATACAGAAAATACAAATACCGTTAAAACTTTTCAAGTTGGTTCCACGTAGTGTTTTAAGTGAGAATCGTTAGTGTTGTAGGAAGACAATTACTCGTGTAAATCTTTTAGAATGTAAGAGATTGTACCCAAGACAAAAGCGATCTTGAAAGGACCCAACCATAATTTTTGAAACTTTGAGTGTCTTCCCCTATCAATGTGAACTGAATCCCACAATGGTAGTTTTTCATTGACTTTAAATTTGATAGTTTTGAAACTCATGTTGAAATACTTCTTAACAATTTGTTGTCTCCTTTTTATATTATCCAAGGAAAACATCCTTTGCTCCTCTAAAGCTAGGAGTGCATTTATCCTTTGTGAAACATCAAAATAATTTAATTCTTCGATTTGTAGCATTAACCTTAAGGAAGAAAGTTCAAGCTCAGTAGGTAGGATGGCTTCTTGACCATAAACAAGCTAGAAATGAGTGCAACCAGTGCTTACCTTGGCGGTAGTTCGATCTGCCCAAAGGGCATAAGTGAGGAGAGTGTTCCATTGACGAGGCTTATCTTCGATGAGTCTTTTGACGATTCTCACCGGATTCTTGTTGGTAGACTCGACCTGCCCATTTCCTTGGGGATAATAAGCTGACGAGGTGAAATGTTTAACTCCCAACTTAGCTAAAAATTGTGTCAGCTTAGCAGAAATAAAAGCGGGACCATTGTCTGTAATAATTTCCAATGGAAGACCAAATATGGAAAAGATGTTATTTTCAAGGAAAGAAATCACATGATCATTTGTCGAGTGCTTAAGTGGGATAGCTTCAGCCCATTTTGTAAAATAGTATGTGGCTGTCAAAATAAAGACTTGTCCTACTGAAAATGGAGGATTAATAGGACCAATAAAATCCAATCCCCACTTTGAAAAAGGAAAGTCTGGGAAGTCAAGTTGCAACGGCATGGTTGAAAGGCATTCTTTCCTAGCAATTTTTTGGCAGTTGTCACAAGATCTCGAAAAAACATAAGAGTCACGAAATATTGAAGGCCAACAGTATCCTTTTATAATAATATTGAAAGCAGTGGTTTTAGCAGAAAAATGATCTCCTACATGAATGACAGAATTTGAAGAACTTTGAGTTTCTCGTAACAGTTTATGTGTGTCTTCATTGTTTACACAGCGAAGTAACACACCATCAACAAATCTTCGAAACAAGAAGTCTCCTATAATGACGTATCTTGTGGATTCAAGACAGGGTCTTCTCATTTGATGATTGTCTAAGTTTTCTGGACATCTTTGGTTTTGTAAGTAATAAACTAAATTCTTATACCAAGGATGTTCAGACACAGTAACGATCTAATTACAATGAAGAATAGTGTTGATAGGGAACTATCATGTTCATCCATTTCTTCACTATTTTCAACATGTTGAGCTAAGTGAAGGGATAAGTCACGTCCCTTGATAGTGGTAGAAGTCATGATATTGAAATCATGCTCCTGGATCTTGGCAAGCCAATGTGCAAGCTTCCCTGAAAGATAAGTCCGTGAGAGAAAAAACTTGACAATGGGTAAAGGGACTTTTACCAACGTATGCTTACCTAATATGAAGTGGAGAAACTTTTCAACAACTTTAACAAGAGCGAACGCATGTTTCTCAATAAAATAATATTTAAATTCATCATCGGACAAACTTTGACTCATGTAAGCCACTGGTTTTTCGTTACCTTGGTCATCACTTTGCATGAGGATAGCAAAAACTTCTTCCTCAGTGGCATTAATATATATCGTGAATTCCTTCTCAAAAGCCGGCTTCACCAAAACTGGTGTGGAGATTATTGCTTTCTTGATCCCTACAAAAGCATTTTTGACATCATCTGTCCAAGAAAAAGAACGATCTTGCTTAAGCAGATTATGAATTGGTCTAAAAATCACAGTAAAATTGAGAACAAACCTACAGACGAAGTTAATAAAACCCATAAAATCTTGAATCTCCTTCTTGGAAGTGGGAGCAGGCATATTAAGGATAGTAGCAATCCTTTCAGGATCAATGCTTATTCTTGAATCAGAGACAATGTGTCCAAGGAGCTTTCCCTTGATAACATCGAAAATGGACTTAGAAGGATTTAGAGAGATGCCAAATTTCCTACATCACATGAGAACTCTTTTCATATGACCAAAATGATCTGATCGGTCTTTAGAATACACAGTTAATCCATCAAGGTAGATTTGAATGATCTTACCGATCAAATCATCGAAAGTTATTTGCATAGCTCTTTGAAAAGTGGCACCTGCATTAGATAATCCAAAGGGAATACGTTCATAAGCAAAGGTAACCCAATGAGTAATAAATTTGGTTTTATATTTATCTGCCCTTTTTACCTTGATTTGATTGTAACCGGAAAAACCGTCAAGTAAGGACATCATCTGTGACCCTTCAACTTGTTGCAAAATCATTTCCATATTAGGGAGAGGAAAGTGATATTTTACACTAGCCCGATTTAATGCGCGAAAATCAACGCATAATCGGATCTGTCTAGTTTCTTTACGAACGGGAACCAAATTGGAAACCCATTCAGAATACTTGACCGGAAAAATGATTTCGGCTTTCAAGAGCTTTTCCAACTCCTTTCGAATAGTTGCCTCCAATGCAGGGTTAATAGGTCTTTTCTTTTTCCTAACTGGTTTTATGCTTTCCTTGATGGGAATGGCATGATGTATAAGAGCAGGATCAAAACCATGAAGAACCTCATAAGATCAAGCAAAAACATCTTGAAATTCTCCAAGCAGCTTAGCAAACTTCATCTTCTCTTCATCAGAACATTGGAAACCTATTTTGACATTCTTTGGAGATTCGGGTGTCCCAATGTTCAAGGAGATGGTTTCACCCACCTTCCTTTTTGACTCCTCTTATTTATGTTTCTCTTTAATGCCTACATCACTCGATGAAAATGAACTCTCTAGAGGATTCAATCCTTTAGGAATCTTGTTATCTTATATGGATATAATTTCCTTGGGATTATAAGGTTCATTTTGAATGAAATCACAGATGCTCTCATCGCTAGGGAAAACCTGCCATGATTCTATATTGTCAGGGATATGTGGACGATATAGAGATTGAAAAGTACAATCAGGTATGTGTGGCAGAAGTTGTCGATTAGGAGATGCTGCAAAAACAACTAATCGATCAACCATTGAGTTCAATTCCCTCTTAGCATGAGTAATGTTGAAAGATAGTAGGTTCGAGATAACTACCCAAACAGTTTGGGTGTATCACTTCATCAACTTGTTTCTAGGAGAGTATATCTTACGTACAAGGTTCACAACAAGCTCGGAATCTCCAAAAACTGTAAGGTGACCACAACCTAGATTATAGGAGTTTTCAATTCCTAATAGTAAATCTTCAAATTCAGTGACATTGTTTGTGCAAGCAAACTCCAACCTATATGAAAAGTTATGAATTTTCCCCACATGAGAGTACAATATAATGCTAGCTTTGTTTCCTTCATTAGAGCATGAACCATCAAAGTGCATGTGCCACGTACCGTCGTCTAAGTCAATTTGTTCCAAGGGAATGTTATCCTCCTCGGAAAAGATGGAATACACCCCTAGGTCCTCCTCGATATAACTCACATTAGGTTGTGGAACACTCTCTATATAAGGTGAAACCCTTCCCTCTCTAAGGACAATGATGTTTTTTCCATCCCGAGGAACGGATAAGTGTGTCCCATCGAGTGAGAGGTATCCACCTGTCAAGGCTTGCCAATCTCTTCCTAAGATGATTGAGTAATTTCTTACTAGCATATCAATTACCTGAATATTAAGGGTTGTCCTTATTTCCGGGTGTGCGCACAAAAAAAAGGTCACATCTTTGATCTCACCTATGGTCGTTTGTTGTAGACTATTATAAGAGAGCATGCTTCTGGCATTTTCATTTGTACAAGACAAGCCTATCTCTTCCATAATAATATTTGACATTACACTTGGGCCCGAACCGTCGTCAATGAAGCAACAATGGGCAATCTTATCCATAATTTTTACAGAAATATAAAAAGGGGTAATTTTTATAGTGTATCTAAAGTTATGTACACCTACTTTATTTATAGGCGAATCCTCTTCGTTTACCTCTTCAGATAGGTTGGCTACAATAGAAGCCTTTCCTTCCATGAATTGTTTTAGATGCCTCTCTTGTTCAGGGATGACAACCATGTCCAAAAGGGTTGCATCTACTTTGATGTTGGCCAACTGATTTAGGATATTGTATTTGGAAGAGGAGAGAGGGTAAGTAGTTCCTTGAATATCAGGAACCTTAGGAGTCTGAATAGTAGCAGCTAGTGAGGATGAGCTCGGGCTAGAATAATTGCGGGGAGGATCATATTTACCTTTGGGAGCGTAGGATTTTTTCCTAGTATTTATGATCATGACATATTTTGGCTCTACAAAATCTAGGACAACAATGGTAGTTTCTGGTCTTTTACCAAAGATATTATCTCTGGCACTCTTATTTACATCACATGTGGTTTCCTCGTGGTGTTCCTCGCAAAAGTTACACCAACTCTGAGGCGTGATAGCTTTAGGCTGAAAATTATTTTCATTTGGATTTCTAAAGGGGGTTGCAAAAGAGGATGAAGCTCCAGGGGTGAGAGGGGAGACATGTCCTTTCACTCATACGTTATCATACGATTATTCATGTCTTGTACAAGTTTTAAGAGGGCGGACATGTTTGTCTGTTTAACTAATTCTCTCTGAGGAAGACCTATTCTTTCGAGTTGTTCTTCATACTCTAAACACGTATGCAAAGCGGAACCAAGGTTATCAATGGATTTTTCCTCAAGCCTATGATGATAGGGGGAGGGTAATGCATGAAAGCAACTTGGTTCCGAGGTCAAATGAGTTCATGGATTTGATTGTATAACTTAATGAAACGCAAGTTGAAGGACTTGATGGTCTCACCATCTTATAGGCGATGTTATTGTACTCCTGTAACTGCTCAGCTGGGATTTTAGATTGCCCATAGGTGTATTTGAACCAATAGAGTAACTCCTCCCAAGTAGACATAATCTTAGAAGGAAGGTCAAAAAAATCGGTCGCAACCTTTCCTTCCAAGGAATTGACAAATAAGTGCATGCAAGTATCATTGTCATTGGCTCATATGTTGTGACAGGCATTAGAAAATTCCACCAGGTGTTCATTTGTAGTGACAGTGTTATTCCCCGAAAACCTAGGAAGATGCTCTTTGAATTTATGAAGTGGACGAGTAGTAGGTGCTAGGTTAAGAGGAGAGGAAACATGCCATGGTGTGGTTGTAGCGTCTTCTTCAAATTGAAAAAGCCCATACTTTTTAATGACTTTGGTGGGGTTTGTGGTAGAAAGGACAGGAACATGGTGGCTATATAAGCTACCAATCACTAACGAAGCTAAAGACTGAGAGGAGGAAGCACTTCCAGTGACGCCAGAGCCACCACTAGATGCCATCTTGTGAATGATAGGTAATAAAGATAAATACGAAATGGAAGAATCGGACAAGGTTCTCCTTAGAGTACTTTGTTGGGTTGATAACACAACGTTCATTCTTCCTATTTCAGAAATAGTATTAATTTCACGTGATAAGCCTCTTCTTCTCCTAGAAACACGAGGCTCTAAGGACATGAAAAGAAGGTCAAAGCTAAAGGAAAAACAAGGTTATTGTTGATTTCTAGGTTGTCTACGTCTAGCTTCCCAACGTTCTTTGGCACTAATGTTTCGTTCAATTGTTGCCCATGAATGATTAAGCTCAGACCGAGTATTAGCAGTGTCTAAAATGGTGTTAAACAAATTCAAAGAAATGTTGGTTTGATCTTGAAGACCGGGCTCAATATTGGGCTACCTTGCAACAGGTACAATCATTAAGAGATAAAACAGTCAAAGAATCAATATCAGAAAAATAGATGTATTTGATGATAATCAAGCATAAAAATCAACCAGAGAGATATTGAATATCTCCCCAGTATGGTCGCCAAATAAATGTTGAGGAAAATATATGAAGGATATTACTCAAGCATTTTCAGATCTTACTTAGATAAAGCAAGATAGACGGTAATATCACCCTATGTTTATAGCAATCAAAATTTGTATCATAATTAACAAGTTTTGATTACAAGTGTTTAGGATGATCTTTTTTATAAATGAAAGCTTGCTGGAAAATTCTATTTTTATGTAATTTTCTAAAAATAACATATGCTGAAATAAATATAGAGACAAAAGTAAAAACACCAAGTCAATAATCAAAACAGATGAGACATAAAGCAATCATTTATTCCATTCAATTTATCAAAAGAATCATTCTCTTTACAAAATTCTCTGAGGAAGTTTTGGACCAAAGTCAAACTTATATGTCCCCGATGAAAACCATACAAAAGGACTTCTGAAAGAACGTTTAAAATTGAACTTTAAAAGATGGATCAGCTTGCCACAGATTGCTACCCACTCTACTCTGCACAATAGTCTTTGTCAGTCATGAAATTTAATTCACAAACAAGCAATTCTACACAGACTATCAAAGATAGATCAACACCTCTGGAAAACAAGTGTCTGAATGATGTAATTCAACCTTGAATCTTGTTGTGTACAATAAGACCCTGCTATCATAAAAGAGAATTAGGCTTTCAATGAATTAAAGAATGAATGAGAACTAAATTATCTCAACAAAACTCAAAGAGAAGACCTTAGTATGCTTCTATTTTTATTCTCCTCTTGTTCCTCCTTTTCCTTTTGCCTTTAAGAAATTAGAATTAGTTGAAGTAGTTGAACCAATTCTTTAGTTAAGTTAACTAAAACTCAACCAACTTTTTAGTTAAGGGGGGGAAATAATAAAATCGCAATAAGGGTTTTAAATAAATAATAACTAGTAGGTGGGACTCCTTGTGACTCCCTTTAGTTTTTTAACAAACATAGCACAACTAGTTAATAAATCAAAACATACCTCCTTGTGACTCCCATCATCTTCTCATAATTTGACAGTTTATATCAATGATAATTGAAATTATTTCCAAAAATATATTATCCACATATCTAAAAAATAGTGTGTTGTCCAAAATTTCAGAAGTCAATTGTTCTCAACAATGAATAAATAAAAACACTTAAAAACCATATTTGCCACTCTGGGAGCCAATATTTCCCTTGTTGTTGTTGTCACCCTTCGATCTCTCTGAATTTGCCTTAGGCTGTGTGGAGCCTTTAGGCCTAATCTCACTGATCATATTGAAGAAATCATCTCTCAAATGCATGCGGGAGGACAGAGATTTGGCAGAGTCATTTGAGGTTGAGAAGGGGGGAACAACGGATTTTCCTTTGTCACAGGCATGGTGGGCCTCGATTTTTAACATTTTTCTTGCATGGGAAGACTATACTGGTGAGTGGACAGGGGAAACTTGGACAATTTGATTAGAAGGTGGAGGAGAAGGTAGAGACAAGTTAAGCCAGCCACGATGTTGGGAGACTGTCGGGTGGACAATCTCTTGTCATCCGTCATTTTTAGGGACTTCAGGTTACAGTGAGACATGAGGGGGAAATGGGATACCAGGGACATGTGGGGCTTGGAAGGGAGGAATTTTTGGCCTAGGTTGGACCATGCCTTGCCCAATCCAGTTAAAAAATCTAGCTTGGAATAGCTAGCCCAAATCTTGCAAGTATGCATCAAAGTGTATAGAGAACCTTGGCCTTCTAGGGCCCATGTTCCAATTTCCTCTTCCTATGTTACCCCTGACATGGATACCTCTGCTGAAAAATCTCATTTCTGTATGCATTATTGATTAGCAAATAGTTTCTTCAACAACCATACATGACATCTCTTTTAAATATGAAACAAAGTTTGGATCAACAACATATCAAACTCATGCAATCCAATCCATACAAATCATTTAATACTTTTCAATGAGAAGGGAGTGAATAAGGGTTTTGGGATATGTGAGGGATTGTATTTAGCAAAAAGTGTTAAAATGAGGGGGAATAGATCATGATTACTGCTCAACAAATTACCAAACAATCAACTGTATCGTAAATCAAAAAAAATGTATCACTGTAATTCATCCTTGTGCGATCCTTTAATTGTCATAATACATCATTTATCTTAACTATAATCAAATTTTAAGAACATGAAGTGGATAGTGAATATTGGAAGGCGAGGGGACTTGTAATGTGCGAAAAGTGAAATAATGGTAGGAAAAGAACGAATATTGTTTGTAAAACCAATAAAGTTATCCATAAAACCAACCTTGTATTCAATGCAAGGATATCAATACCAATTAACAATTTTTATGTGTCAAAAATTTTCACTGTCCCACATCCAATTTCTTTATGATTCTCAATTAACACAGTGTATAATCATACTCAGAATCACTATGCCTTTCAACCTTCTTGTTAAGAGAATACTTGTTTCTTTTCACTTCCTACCCTTTTTTATTTAAAACAAAATCAAAAGGAACACACAGTCACATTGCTTCATCTCTGTCCAGCATATATTCCTATAAAATATCAATTACTGCCCATAATTCGCAATTTCCCAAATCAAACATAGACACAGGTCTTTTCCCAAGTTGAACAGACTTTTTAAAACTTGTATGATTTCATTCTTTTGATAATATTAACCAATAAAACTTGCAATGAAACCATAATACAAAACCCAAGCTTCATTTTTGATGGTGCAATTAAATAAAACAATGCACGATGTCTCCAAAATCCATACATAGTAAACAACGAAGTCACAACCATCATTTTCTCTAACCTGTAATGATCCCGATTGGGGCTAATAAAACACACAGCAGCCACCAACTAACAATTGACACCACACTGTAGGAACACAACGATCCAATGCATAATGAAAAGAGGCAACCCTCTGACTATACATTACCATTTACTCCCAATCAACCAATTTAATAAAAAAAATGAGCTAGGTTATCGATGCAGTTGTCACAACAAAAGGAGGCAGCTCATCGACTGTATACTAAATCTCATCCCCAATTACAACTTTCCAACAACTCAATCAAATAGAGACGAGATAATACTTAAAGCAACTGTCGAAACCACTCAACCAATCTAT
The DNA here is from genome assembly GCA_010110895.2 of Picea sitchensis. Taxonomy (NCBI): domain Eukaryota; kingdom Viridiplantae; phylum Streptophyta; class Pinopsida; order Pinales; family Pinaceae; genus Picea; species Picea sitchensis. Next base: position 76,244 of record SNQJ01S0046569.1, on the reverse strand, counting down.
GACACTCAACAAGATACCCGATAAGAGTGTGAATAGTTGGGGTTATCAAAATCGGGCTCTGTAACAATGAACACAAGAATTAATCAAGAATTCACTCATTCATCAAAGAACAAAGAGACTGGAGGTCGAACATATCAACAATAGGCAGCGACCCTTCGAAACAAGCATGGTGTAACCACAGGATTTTATAACTCTTTGTTTTTGTAATAGTGTGTCAGTTCAACACTGGGTAGGGTAGGAAACGATGCAGAGGAGAAACGATTTCTCACTGGACAATAAAAAATATCAAGAACACGCAGAGGCATAACCCTTGCACATTTCTCAAGGGACGAACCAATTTATAACAATGCCAGTGGAAATCTAGACCTGAGGTATCACCAACAACGCTAAAGAATACATATTGGCATAATGGCCATCCCATAACCAACTCGTCGATGCCAATACCACAAAAATAATCCCATGACCATGGCTCTGGAAGATACATAGTGACCAAAAGGTAGTTCGAAAACATATACAACAACCCCATAGCAACCTGAATACAACCGGACATAGTCACCATAACTGTGATGGAGCAGCCAACAAGGCTAAACAGAGAGAAACCCTCCAACAAAATACCCATAAGTTCTTAAAAAAACAAAGAGCCATCACAGTTTTCACCAAACAGAACAACTAACAAAATCATAACTTCAACAACCAATTCTTTAATTTGAAAAACGAATAACCACACTGGTATTCTAGAGAGAAGACCCACGTGTTTACACAGTTGCCAATCTTAGGAAAACACAAACCAACACATTACCGATCCATCGTTCATTTCATACAGAGATCGAAATTCATGGATGGGAGAAAAGAACCATACATGTAACCAATGGCTTTTAACAAGGGCGAGTTGGTCAAGCAGTTCCTCCCAGGCTTGAATCTCAAAGATTAACCACCATCAAAACCAAATGAAACAACAACCATGCATGGGTGACAACACGATGGGAGAAGTATGGAGTGACGTGCATTTACTGCACGTCGCTTCCATCTTCCTCACATTCAATTTCATAGTACAGGACAGCCAGCCAAAAACCATACCATTAACCATGCCATTAATTCCATACATTGAAACTTGCAACATATTGCTTGCCAATTTCACCACCCAATATCCATATTAACCATTGCCAAAAACCATACCATACCAAATGCGCCTGATATAACTTAAATATAATTCGCATAGCCACTAACCATTGCTAGTTAGGATTAATACTAACTTCTTTTCATTTGATTTGCATATAACCTCTTAACATAGCACAGTATAGTCCCTTTCTTTTGGAATTTTTGTTATAAGTCTCTTTCCATTTCTTTTGTTTTATGTTGTTACTAAGATATGTCTTGTGCAGTTGTAGCCAGGTAATAATCATGGTGATTCATCAAATGTAACAATTGTAGTATATGCCACTCATAATATAGAATCAAAGCTTAGAAAAAGGTAACATCACATAAAATGCGTTATCCACCTGCCATTATGTCAAAAACAAAGCCAAGACTGTATCATCAACCATATAAGACCTCGTAAGCAATATTGAAACAACAACATGAAAAATTCCGATATGAGTATCTACGAGCCTCCAATCTATAAGGGAATCCCACCTACTAGTATTATATCTTATTAGCATAGTTTAAATAATAGGCTTTAGCAATACTTTGCGGGCAAATTCCTCGTTGCAATTTTTATCGTCAACACAAGTCTTTTGTGAGTTCTTGTTCTAATGTGCGGTCATCTTTGGAGCCTTCTACTCCTTACAATCAATCTCCATATGAGATACCGTGGATCTCAAAAGATAGTTTCTTCTTCATCTTCTTTGGTACATGAATGTATATGTTCATGTACATAGTCTGCTTCATGTCTCATCTAATCCATTTCCTTTTGCAACCTTCACTATAGCTTCCTCAGGGTTATCACCTATGACCTGAAACAAGGTCAACAAAACAATAAGCAAGAATAATACTTTTTGTTTTATAATAGTAACTAAAACAATAGCATGAATAATCGTCAAAGTAGATCCTTTAGAGCTATCACTTGTGACCTTTCTGAAACAAATATCAAAAGTAACAAATACAATACGAAATGAGGTCAACACTCTTCTTGCGTTGTGATCAAACATTCCTCCATGGTAATCTGGAACAAACACAAGAAGTTTCTCCTAGAGGATATGTTAGTTGTATCTAGTAAATGATTACATTAAACATTTATCTCAATATGCTCACATGCTACCAAGTATAATACTTTTCAAAGACTTCTACCTCAACTATAGTGTTTACTTGTAAAGGGGTAGTTATCAACTTTTCATGTGCAACTTTGAATCTTATCAACTTAATTAATCAAACTTGGAACCTAGAGCCTTGTCCTCAAGAATGAGTGTATTGCTTTTCTTCCAAGTCTCCTTCACTCAAGATGATGATTGCTTTCTTCAACCTGTATTTTGTACTAAGACAATATGTTATACTGACAGAAGGCTGGGCTAGAGAATAAACTCTATGATATCAACTTTAATCAATCTAATACTTTGACTTAAATTTTGACCAAACGTTAGTATGATGGTCATAGCTTCAACTTGCAACCTAGATCAAAATAATTTCATAACAAATAGATGCATATCAGAATAATCAAACCTGGGTTGCATTATTTCTCTTAATGTGTTGGATCTTGAGATCCTTCTGGATCTATGACAAGATATCCATTCTTCTGCAAATACCCTTTAAAGATTAACAATTTAAACATATGTGAATACATACCTCTGATAGTATTTGCAGGGTATGGTGCACTAGGAAAAAAACACAGTCCCAACACTTCACAAAATCTTTTATTGCAACTGGCATGAAGGAACTGGTACTGCAACTGCAACTGATGTTGCAATTGCAACTTGGGGTTTTATGAGGAAACCCTAATATTTCAAATTTCAAATTTTGAAATTATGATCTAGGGGCTAGATACGCTGAGCTGAGGTGAGTAAGTTGGTGCAGTCAGATTTCTGAAAATCCAAATTTTACCCCTTGAAACTGAGCTTGCGGAAATCTAGACTGGTACTTCTTGTACTGGTTCGGGTTTTCTGGTACTTCTGGTTTTCTAGTTTTCAGGTACCAATCAAAAACTAGTGTTTGAATTTCCATAAGCTCTGTCCATTGAAAAGGTGCGCTCAAGGTGCCAAAATATTCACTAGGGTAGGACACACTTTTCTATATGGTTTTTAGGCAAAATATCCTCTCCAATAAAAATCCCTAACTTTCTTGTACAACAACAGTGACATTTTTTCTTATCCAGTGAAAGGTTCTCTCTTCATCTTAACTATGATACCATGTTAAGCTTTGAGTTATTCTTAGGTTTATTTTCAATTTACTAGATAACAATAGCATAGATAAGATCACTGAGAGAAACACAATCACAAGATACACAACATTTATCTTGGGAAACCCTCATGGGGGAGAAAACCCAACAAAACTTCCTTAATATAGATAACCAATACAATGCCAAGAAAATAAACCAAAACTCTTCCTTCTTCTCCCAACTGAATCTACCAAACTTGCGCACTTGATGAGCAGATGAGTGAGTGATATAATGAGGCGTTGGCTTCCTTTATATATACAAGTTGAAAGGCGATGGAAAGGTGTCTCTGCATTGGGTAGGGACGACTTGTCTTCTTAGTGGTTAAAACCACTTTTGATTAGGCCTGGGTGTCGACTTCTTAATTTTCATAATACAATTAGGGTTTGACCAATCCGCAAAAGGGGATTTGGTCAATTACAATGCCCGACAAGACAAATCCACAAAATGGGATTGATATAATGAATAATAACTCAATAATAAATAGAATAATCGTTGCAGTTACAATATTTCAACAAGATGATCATTATAAGAAGAGTCCCTTTATGATACAGGTAGACAAGCGAATTTTAACAAATTCTACAAGTATTATTCCAAAGAGAGTGTACAAGAGAAGACTCGTACTGTAATGAATTAATCAAACAGAGAACGATTATTGAATACACAGTGAGCTCTAACAAAGGTAAACGATAACAAAACATACATAAATTTAACAAGAAGATAGAGCGGGATACGAATTTGTGTGAGTATTTTCTTTTATGCACATAGAACAGTTTAAATCTCTGAGGGCTTGACCCCCATAGCAACAAGGTATCCAATGCATGCAAGTAACTGGCCCCTTCATTATTGAATTCAGGAATCATAATGTTTAACCAAGAAAGGATCTATAATGGGTCTATGTCGAATGGTCACGGGAGTTTAGCAGTAACAGAGTAACTTTGTCCTCCCGACAGAGGCACCTTTTTTTCTTTCAATTTGACACCCATAATCCCTTTTCAAGAACATCCTTACCTTTCAACAATCGAGAGTATTCTTACCTCATAAAATTACAGGGTAATTATTAATTTAAAGATTGTAAGTTAAACATGGTTGTGATTGAATGAAGGATGGGTACGGGACAAATCGACAAGTTTAAATAAAACATTGCACATTACACAGTAAGTTATATTTTATACAATGAGATACCAAACAACAAAGCTTATACAGTGAGCTATCTTTAAAAGAACGTGGACTGTGCCACTGTACAGACCCAAAACCAAACCAAAACTTACAAGGGTTTAGGGTTTCCAACCATGGGTGAACTGAGAGTGACCCGAAGGTTTACGGTCTGGAGGACCGATAGTTTTGTAAATGAATCAGAGAACCCGAGTAGGGTGTTGGATTGTGTTAAGAACCCTGGAAAACATAGTATCATTATAATACTATCAGATATGGAACACAGTGTCCTAATAATAGAAACGGGACTTGGAAACTTACACAGCGAGCCATTCAATGTGATATCGACATAACAGAGAGAGGGGTATAGAAATGTAATTATACAAAGCTCGACCCATCATGGTAAAGTATTACTTATATATAGAAATGCATTATACAGAGCTCCACCCAACACAGTAAATGTATTGCACACCATGTAAATACATTATATAGAGCTCAACCAACACAAGAAAATAACATAAAGAAATGTGTATTATAAATCAAGATTCGAGACTAAGAACTCTCGTAGCACAGAGAGTACACTTATAGTAATCTCTGGGTTAAATCGTATTAAAAAGAGGAACGTATTCTTTCTAGACGCAAATGCAAAACCCTATTGAAACAACAAGCATGGAATATGGTATGCAGAGGGATAAAAATAACCGTGTACAAGCCAAGGGTACATGTTGAAAGACCAGTGACCTCCATGTTGTAAAGGAAACCGGCTAAGTGCCTCGCTATCAGTCCTAACCAGAGAGCCAAGAAAACTATCAAAGGCAGTGGTCATCCCGTGAATACCATGCTACCACATTCGCTTAACCCTACTATCGCAAAGCAAAATAGAGAGAACAAAATTGAATGAAATGAATGCGAAGGGTAATGGCACCACGTGCCTCCCGATAGTGGAGAACGATGGAGGGTACGCCAACCTCTCGCTGCCATGTGAAGTCGGTCGAGGTGGAAATCCCGTATTGTTAAGTGCCTGAATAGATCTGAATATATACTTCAGCAATAAACCCACAATATCAACAAGAAATAATCCAAACCATTCACAAAAATACTAAACACAAGAAATAGTCAAAACCCTTGAGGTAGGGTAACACCATATATTAATCCTTATGGAAGTATAAAACTCCTCAAGCAATCCTTGCTTGTACAATCACAATATTCTTCGCTATGTCTCATTACATTGTTTACACTTCTTTATATAGCTCTCTCTATCTCCTAGAAACCTTATAGAGAGTCTTCTCACATTTATTACATTTAACTACCATAGTGGGGTTTTATTAATATAGTGGACCTAGTCAACCATACATTGAATTACCACATTCTGATATATTAAATGACTTCCACTAATAATACATAACCACATTCCCATTGGGTACCTCCCTGGGTACCCCATAGTACATCCCTAGGTATACTATATTCCATCCCCCTTCACATGTTTCATCCTCGAAACATGAGAAGAAACCATACAATATGATCGGCTAAGCAATGTAGCCAACTGGTACCAAGAACGACCATCCATCCATCCCAATGGAAGTCGAACATGATGTCCATTTGTTGCCTTGCCACTCTGATCTTTCTCTGCATAATCCTGGGGTTTCCATGGGATTGTTTTTGTAGTCTGAGCTCTTCCCATAGTGTCAATAGTCCTCCATGCACCTCTTGATCGGTTTCCTGTCTGGTGCCCTAGTGGTGCATAAATGTGATGATGCACATGCCCTTGCCTTGATGACTGTTGTTTCTCTATAAGATGCAGATGGAAATATACAACAACTGTAGGAATTTGTTCGTTTTTCTTCAAATTTGCAACACATTGTGCCTTTGAGTCAATGAACTCCTTAGCTTCCTCACTGTGTCCTTCCTGTGGTTTTGCTTCACCTCCTTCTGTAGACTCTACCTCCGATTCAACTTCAGACTCGACAATAACTACTTTGCTGGTCACCGTGGACCCATCCTTTTTACTAAGAGACACATCCTGCAATGTGATTTTCTTTTTCTTGTACCAAAGTTTTAGAAAAAAAAATTCACATTAATATTAATTGTACCAACTGATTCCATCCAAGGATAGCCCAAAACAATATCTTCATCGACCATATTTATAGCATGAAAATCAGAATGTAACACATATTTGTCCATGATGATCCTAAAATCTTTAAAAATTTGAACATTTTCACCCTCAACATGTGTGATATGAATATTCTTTGCAGGAACTTGCAATCTATTAACCAACTAATTATTGATAAAAATTTGTTGGCAACTAGGGTTAATAGAAACAATGACATTTTCTTTATGAATACAACAATGAACTTGTAATATAGACTTTTCACATGAAAATAAAATCTTGGTGATGTATTTATCCTTACTCTTTGTATGAGACCACTTGTCTAAAAGTAATTTTTCAAGTGCTTCCTCAGAAAGCGACATCCACTCAGAGTGGTGAAATGATTGTCACCATATGAAAGCATCATCTTTGAAACTCCAGTCTACAAAAGATTTCCACTTCCCTTTCCATAATGACTTGTGAGATTGTATAAATTATTCAATACTAGGGCCATAATATCTTCCAATAAAAAATAGCATGCTTGGAATAAATATTCAACAAAAACTAAAGTTAAAAATAACTTACTGCAAAAAACCGCGGCTTTTTCGGAAAAACCCTGAAAAACTGTTGAATTTAAAATGCTCATAACTTTACTTCTCGGACTCCGTTTCAACTGATTATTTTTTTGAAATTGGGTATTTTTCCGGGAGGAATTCAAATAACCAATTTGTTTAGCCAAATTATGCTTAAAATTTTACATATATGAACCGAAAGTGTGCCGCCCTCTTTTTTTCTAGAAAAAATCTGCGAAAAGAGCGAAAAATATTTCACCTTCTTTGGCCAAGGAAAGTGCTCTCGTGCCAATTGTTAAGTACATGAATAGATCTGAAGATATACTTTAGAAATAAACCCACAATATCAACAAGAATAGTCCAAATCATTCACCAAAATACTTAACATATGAAATAGTCAAACCCATTGAGGTAGGGTAACACCATATATTAATCCTTACGGAAGGATAAAACTCCTTAAGCAATCCTTGCTTGTACAATCAAAATATTTTTCACTATGTCTCATTACATTGCTTACAGTTCTTTATATATCTCTCTCTATCTCCTAGGAACCTCCTAGAGAGCCTTCTCACATTTATTACATTTAACTACCATAGTGAGTCTTTATTAATATAGTGGACCTAGTCCACCTTACATTGAATGACCACATTCTCATATATTAAATGACTTCCTTTAATAATACATAACCACATTCCCATTAGTTACCTCCCTAGGTACCTGATAGTACATCCCTAGGTATACTACATCGTAGTGGCTCTTCCTTGTGAAAATGTCAGACCTGGAAACCAAGGTGACCTACCACCATTAATGTCTATGGCCAAATTAATTCCCAATGATAGGATTCGACTGTTCGATGGTTGGTTTGTTAATGCTTCTTGAATTGTGTACAGGGCAGAAGTTATGGTTGATGCGGACCAGGGTTATATGTAAATAGGGCTTCAACTATATGCCTTTAATTCTAAGTTTAATTCAACATATAGAAACACTTTGGAACCTCACCCAAAATCCTGGCACAAAAGTTAGGACTTGGTGGTTAGGACCTAGGCCCTTTCTCAATGCACGTTAGTGTTCAAGTATGAATTACTTAAATTATAGTTAGAGTATGGTGTATATATTTTTTAATTTATACGTGCCTTGTGATATGTTCTAATAATATAGATAGGACTTATATGAGTGGGTTGCACTAGTTACGCCTAGGACATGGACCTTGACAGGCCTAGCCATTATTATATTAACAATTACGTTGGTAATGCTAGTAGCAATGCCTAGTGGAAAAAAGTGTATGGATCTTAAGATCTCGTGCAAACCATTTAGAAGGAATTATGACTTTGTCAGGTATAGATATACGCTAACTGGATTAAGATTTAATTATCCATTGTGTCACGACATTTGTCGTTCATTTTAGACGATAGTGTTCCCCTTTAAAAAAAAATTATTTGTGAAATTTGGAGTACATTACATATGGTATCATAGTTGTAGCTTACAACACTTGGACCTTGGGGCAGCACCAGAATTCAAATTTTTTTTTTCCTTGAAGAAAATCTAACAAACACAATTATTGTTACAAACAGAAAAACAATTTGTCTCTTGTGAAAATGTCAACACAAAATGAAGAAGGGAATAGATCTGAAGGGAATCCAAATCAATAGCTTCCTAGAGACCTAGAGCATAATAGTGAAGGAAGTTCAACCACCCAGGTTTTGGAAACAATGAAAAAAATTATCGTGGAATTACAAATGTTTAAAGCAGATAACGAGAAACTGAAGAAAGCATAGGAAGACCAACAAGAAATAAAGGAAATGTTGCTACGCAGTATAGTAACAAAGAAGAGTCCAAAAGACAATGAAAAATAGGAAGAGGTCGGCAAAAAGTCTTCTAAGAACTATGGTCACGAAACAGAAAAAGAGGACAGTTCTTCTGAAGACACACACATGGTTGAAAATAAAGCATCTACAAGAAGGAAAAGAAAACAAGTGGACCACCTGGAAGGTGAATTCAAGAAAATAAAACCTTCCATCTTTGATGGAGAATCAAAGAATGGGGAGGAGGTTGAAGCATGATTATTAGATATAAATAAATACTTCCACATTTATAACTAATTTAGTAATATGAAAGTCAAATTGGCCATTTACAACTTAAAAGGAAAAGTTAGTATCGTGTGGCAAGAACTGAAATTAACCAAGGGATTGAAAGAAAAACGAATGGAATGGTCAGATTTTAAAAAGTATTTCAAGAAGCAGTACTTATCATAAAGTTATTACGAAAGAAAAACTAAGGAATTTTATGAACTGCGACTAGGAAAAATGACCATGGACGATCTAATAAATAAATTTCTATATATGTTGAGGTTTGTACCATACATCAAAGAAGACAACGTAAAGATACAAAGGTTCTTGAGTTGTCTACCATGGTCATACAAGGACAGAATTGAATTTGACAATCCCAAGTCTTTAAATGAAGTGTTTAGAAAGGCTCGAATGTGCTATGATTAGTATAAACAAAGATCTAAAATTCTCAAGGCATGGAAAGACAAGAAACATGACATATTGAATCAATGTAAGAAAGCCTTCCAACTAGCCCCTTTCTGTAATATGGTGAAAGGTTTCCAAAGGAAAGATTACCATTCAAATACCTGGCAGTCAATAAGGTTGGGGACAGTCCCAGAGAACCATTGAAGTGTTGGGAATGTGGAGAACCTCACTTGAGGAGAAATTGTCCATGCTTAAATCCCACAGCAAGAACTTCATTTCATAACCTTCAAGAGGCTTCGACGGTTGGAGATATTGGTAGAAGCGTGCATAAAATCAATGCAGCTTTCGATGGTAGACAAGAATATCATCAATCCACTATTGTGGAAGTTGAAGGTAAAATTCATTCCCACAATGTCTCTATACTAATTGACCCAAGAGATAGTGTGAGTTATATTACTCCCACTTTAGTTGAATTGAACAAGCTAAATAAAGTAAAGCATCATAAGTCTTGGTTAGTGCAGTTAGCAACATGGACCAAAAGAAAGGTAACATATTTTATTTCTGATTGTGAACTAAGCATAGATGGTCAAAGTACAGAGTTAAATCTGAACATATTACCTTTGGGATCTTACGATTTAATCATTAGAATGGATTGGTTAGATAAACATAAAGTGATATTAAATTGTTACGAAAATTCGCTTGTGTACAAAGATGAAAATAACACAGTTAGAATGGTACAAGGAATCACAAAACCATTTTCTATTAGGAAAATATCGGCGATGCAATTTAAGAAATGCATGAACAAAGGTTTCCAAATTTATGTTGTACAAGTAACTAACCTCATAAGAGAAGAAAGTAAATTGAGTTTAGAAGACTTTACAGTCCTACGTGGGTTCAAAGATGTATTTGTAGATGAAATACCATAACTACCTCCAAGGAGAGAGATATATTTCTCTATCAATCTACTACTTGGATCTGCCCTGGTATCTAAGGCACCTTATAATGATCCTACCTAAATTAACAGAACTGGAAATTCAGTTACAAGAACTACTGGATAAGGAATATGTCAGACCAAGTGTTTCTCCTTGGGGAGCACCATTTTTATTCGTTAAAAAGAAAAATGGGACTTTGAGACTGTGTATTGACTATCAACAACTGAATAAAATGGCGATTAAGAATAAGTATCCCTTACCCAGAATTAATGACCTCTTTGACCAATTTGGAGGAGCAAAGATATTTTCTAAACTAGATTTAAGGTTTGGTTATCACCAAGTCAGAATAAAGGATGAAGATGTAAACAAAACAACTTTTAGAACACGTTATGGACACTATGAGTTTGTCGTAATCCCATTCAGTCTTACTAACACACAAACAACCTTTATGTGCTTGATGAATAGTATATTCAACCAATATCTGGATAAATTTTTGTTGGTTTTTATCGATGAGATTCTAATCTACTCAAAAATAGAAGAAGAACATATGAAAATAGTATTGCAGACTTTAAGGGAACATAAGTTGTATGCTAAGTTTGATAAGTGCGACTTCTACCAAAGGAAGATACAGTACTTAGGACACATAATATCTGAATATGGTATTGTTGTTGATCTAGAAAAGATAAAAGCCATTATGGAATGGCCTATCCCTAAGGATGTAACAGACATTAGATCATTTATGGGAATTACTGGTTATTACCGGAGATTTATCGAAGGATTTTCCAAGATCGCATATCTGATTACCTGACTATAGAAAAAGGGAATAAAATTTACTTGGTCACAAAAGTGGCAGGACAGCTTTGATAAACTAAAAATATTGTTAACTACATCACCTATCCTAAAGGTAGTGGATCCCGATAAATATTTTACAATTTGTGTGGATGCAAGAAAAGAGGGATTAGGAGGAGTACTGACACAAGATGGACACGTCATCTATTATGAATCATGTAAACTGAAAGAACATGAACGAAATTATGTGACTAACAATTTAGAATTAGCAGTTGTAATTCATGCATTAAAAATGTGGTGACATTATTTAATGGGAAGAAAATTTATGTTATTAACCAACAACAATGGTGTAAAGTATTTGTTCAGTCAACCTGATCTCAATGCAAGGAAAGCAAGATGGTTGGCCTTTTTAAGCGAATTTGATTTCGAGGTATGATACATCAAAGGTAAGGAAAACAAAGTTTCAGATGCACTAAGTCGGAGGACTAATGGACTCTATGAAATAAGTATCAACAAAGAAGCAAACGATATCGAACAAAGAATAAAATCTGCAAGCAGTAATGACGAAAATTACATTAAAACAACAACATAATTGCAAGGAAATACAGAAAAACCGAATAGAACAGATCTGAGTTTAGATAAAAATGGACTGTTAAGGTTAAAAAATCAGTTGTATGTACCTAATTTTGTTGATTTAAAGACATCAATTCTTGACGAACTGCACAAAAATGTGTATTCTGGTCACTCGGGATACCAGAAAACAATAACAACCTTAAGAAAATTGTTTTAGTGACCTAACATGAAGAATGAAACAGCTGAATTTTTATCTAAATGCTTAGATTGTCAACAAGTAAAAGATGAACATGAGCATCCAGCAGGTCTATTACAACCTATGCCTATACCAGAATGGAAATGGGAGACTATCTCGATGGACTTCATCACAGGTTTGCCTAAAAATCAAAGACAAAATGACTCGATTATGGTAGTGGTTGATAAACTAAGAAAATATGCACATTTTATACATGTGAAATCTACTTATAAAGCGATTAATATCGTTGAAATTTTTATGAAAGAAATATTTAGATTGCATGGAATTCCTAAGATGGTGATTTCCGATAGATATGTCAAATTTACGTTAAATTTTAGGAAGGAATTGTTTGCAAGATTAGATTCTAACTTGAATTTCAACACAAGCTACCATCCTCAAACGGATGGGAAAACAAAAAAAACAAACCAGATTATCGAAGACATGTTGCAAATGTACATACGAATGAAACCAACTAAGTGAGAGGAGTACCTTCCCTTAGTTGAATTTTCTTACAATAATGGTTATCAGACATCGGCTAAGATGAGCTCCTTCGAAGAATTATATGAAAGGAAATGCACAACCCCGATTAGTTGGGATAATCCATTTGACAGGATTATGGTGGGACCGGAAATGCTCCATGAGATGGAGAGGATGGTAAAAATAGTACATCATAATTTAAAAGAGGCCCAGGATCGATAAACAAACTACACAGATTTAAAAAGAAGACATCAGGAATTTCAAATTGGAGAACATGTATATCTAAAAGTCAAATCAAGAAGGAGTTCTCTAAAGCTAGGAAGTTGTTCAAAGTTGGCACCAAGGTTTAGTGGCCCCTTCGAGATTTTAACTCAAATCAGACACGTGGCGTATCAACTAGAACTTCCTGCAAATTTAAAAGTTTATAATGTTTTTCATGTTTCATTACTAAAAAGGTATATTCATGATTCTACTCATGTCATTGATTGGAACATGTTTCAAGTGGAACCAAAAGGCGAGTTCCAAGTGGAACCTCTGCGCATTCTGAATAGGAAAGAAACAGTACTACGAAACAGAGCCATTGCCCAGGTAAAAGTGCAATGGAAGCACTTTAGTCCTGAGGAGGCCGCTTGGGAATTGGAAGAACATATGTTGAAACATTATCCAACCCTATTCCGAAAGAGGAATGAACATTGATGAAAGTGTTTTACTTAAGGGGGGGAGGATGTAACATCCTCAAAATTTAGAAAATTAATTCTATGTTGAATTTTGAAATAAATTTTCATCTTTAGAAAATTCGGATTTGGAAATTATGTGCCATTTATGGCAAATCTGAATTTGGATTTTTTTATTATGTAATTAATTATTTGATGACTATTGGGAAAATGTTTGACTTGCCCAACTGTACTATTTTATTGGACACATGTATGAGACAAACTTTTAATAAAATTAATGTTGGAAGACAAATGGAACAACCAGGTTAAAAATGGCTGACCATGATTCCATGAGTGGGGAACATGTTTGAGTTACCTTAGGGATAATTTTTACAAGTGGCATAAGTTGAATTTGACCACTAGAAACCCCTCAAAATCAGGGATTTTTAAAGCTATGAATTTCCCCAAAGAGGGAAAGGAATGAAAGACCTAGGCACAAGATTATATACAACATATGTGGGAGGCAAGACGTTGCTTAGTATGTTGGGAGAATTGAGAAATGTTTGTTTTTATGAGCACTTGTAGTGTGAGGAAAGGCATAGTGTGATATATTTAGGGTGAATATAGATAAGGAGGATAATTCAGTTTGCCCTTATGGACTCATGGTCAGGCTAAGTAGTGATCAGGACAAGTAATTGTGGTTGTTTTGTTCTACAGTTGGGTGGAACGTGGTTGTTCCTTTTTTTTTCCAGCATTAGCTTATTCAGATCTGTATCTCAGTTATGAATTTCATTATTGATGTTATATCTATGGTTTTTATCTGTAGGAATATGTTGGCTTATATACACATAAGTGAAATATGTTTTAAAGAGACTGTATATCCATATTATATTTTATGGCTTGCTACAGTATAATGAAATTGGTAATAATGTCTATCTAAAGTGTGATTGTTATATATATATATATATATATATTACTACATATATAGGTATGCATATAGAAATAAATAACAAACTATGTGTATATGCCTATTGGCCATTAAAGATATACATTTTGATTTTTGTTCGAAACTATACATAATTAATTACTGCAAAAAATAAAGAAAATCAGATTGTATTGTTATTATGCTACCGTCATGGTGAGAATAGGTGGAAAGAATAAAAGTCCAAGTACATTCCTTATTTACATCTATTACCCAGAAAAATTGTTGATACAGTAGACTTCATATTGTCTTGCAAAAGTAACTATTACAGTCAATAGGTCCTTATCCAAACATTACATTTGGGGTACCATAGGACCCAAGAGTTCCACGACCTTTTGTGTTTCTAAAACAAAACTCTCTATCTAAGTAAACATAAATATAAATGGACTACATAAAATTGTCTGCATATTCTCACAAGGACTGGTGGAAGAAGATGGAACTCGAATACCTTTTACGGACAGGCGGTGTGCCTCTCCAAGTGTATGGTGTGCCACCCAAACCTGTACCAAACAGATAAATTATATTTAGTAAATTATTAAAGTACGTTACTAAAATGGCAACAAAGTAAAGAATTTAAATTACTTAACTTGGGTTTCGATGTTGAAAGAGGCATCCTAGCCAACTTGAAAAGCCGCCAATCCAAGACAAAGGAGGGAAGTGGGTGCGTTGTTCATCTGATGGGTTCCCTCGCAAGACAAAAGGGAACCATAATTAGTGTATATACTTGTGAAAATATTAAAAATTGCGCAAGTAGAAACATAAGTAAAATCTTTCATTTAAGAATTGAAATCTTGATAACATGTAGGAATTGAATTGATAAAGTGAAAGGATTAATAAAGTAAAATGGATACCAACAGAAACAAATTATAATAACTAGAGAATGGTATTTTGGCAGGAAGGATTAAATATCTTACAGATGGCCAAAATACTATGAGATGATCATTATAAACAGAGTCCCTTTATGACACAAGCAGGCAAGCGAATTTTAACAAATTCTACAAGTATTATTCCAAAGAGAGTGTACAATAGAAGACCCGCATTGTAACAAATTAATCAAACAAAGAACGATTATTCAATACACGGTGAGCTCTAACAAAGGTAAACAATAACACAACATACATAAATTTAACAACAAGATAGAGAGGGATATGACTCTGTGTGATTCTTTTCTTTTATGCACACGGAATAGTTTAAATCTCTGCGGGCTTGACCCCCATAGCGACAAGGTATCCAATGCATGCAAGTAACAACCCCCTTCATTATTGAATTCGGGAATCATAATGTTTAACCAAGCAAGGATCTATAATGGGTCTTCGTCGAATGGTCATGGGAGTTTAGCAGTAACCGAGTAAATCTATCCTCCCGACAAAGTCACCCTTTGTTCTTTCAATTCAGCATCCATAATTTGTTTTCAATAGCATCCTTACCTTTCAACAATCGACAGTATTCTTACCTCATAAAATTACAGGGTAATTATTAATTTACAGACTGTAAGTTAAACATGGTTGTGATTGAACGAAGGATGGGTATGGGACAAATCGACAAGTTTAAATAAAACATTGTCTGTTACACGGTAAGTTATCTTTTATACAGTGAGCTTCCAAACAAAAAAGCTTATGCAATGAGATATCCTTAAAATAACATGGACTATGCCACTGTACAGACCCAAAACCAAACCAAAAATTACATGGTTTTAGGGTTTCCAACCACGGGTGAACTGAGAGTAACCCGGAGGTTTACGGTCTTGAGGACCGATAGTTTTTTAAAGGAATCACATAACCCGAGTAGGGTGTTGGACTATGTAAAGGACCCTGGAAAACACAGTATCATTATAATAGAATGAGATATGGAACACAATGTCGTAATAATAGAAACGAGACTTGGAAACTTACACAGCAAGCCCTTCACTGTGATATCGACATAAGGGAGAGCGGGGTATAGAAATGCAATTATACAGAGCTCGACCCATCATGGTAAAGTATTACTTATATATAGAAATGCATTATACATAGCCCGACCCAATATAATAAACGTATTGCACACCATGGAAATACATTATAGAGAGCTCGACCAACACATAAAAATAATGTAAAGAAATGCACATTATAAATCAAGATTCGGACTGAGAACTCATGTAGCATAGAGAGGGTGCTTACAACAAGCTCTAGGTTAAATCGTATTAAAAAGAGGAACATATTCTTTCCAGACGCAAATGCAAAACCCTATTGAAACAACAAGCATGGAATATAATATACATAGGGAGGAAGCTTACCGTGTACAAGCCGAGGGTATCTGTTGAAAGACCAATGACCTCCATGTTGTAAAGGAAACTGGCTAAGTGCCTTGCTGTCAGTCCTAACCAGAGAGTCGAGAAAAATATCAAAGACAGTGGTCATCCCGTGAATACCATGCCACCATAGTCGCTTAACCCTACTATCACGGAGAAAAACACAGAGAACAAAATTGAATGAAAGGAGTGGGAAGGTTAATGGCACCACTGCCTCCCGATAGTGGAGAAGGATGGAGTGTACGCCAACCTCTTGTTTCCATGTGAACTTGGTTGAGGTGGCAATCACGTAGTGGCTCTTCCCTGCGAAAATTTCAGACCTCGAAACCAAGGTGACCTACCACCATTAATGGCTACAACCAACTTAATTCCCAAGGCTAGGATTCAATTGTCCGATGACCTGTTCGTTAATGCTTCTTGAATTGTGTACAAGACATAAGTTATTCTTGATGCAGACCATGATTATATGTAAACAAGGCTTCAACTATATGTCTTTAATTTTAAGTTTAATTCAACATATAGAAACATTTTGGAACCTCCCCCAAAATCTTGTCGCGGAAGTTAGGACTTGGTGGTTAGGACCTAGGCCCTTTCTCAATGCACGCTAGTGTTCAAGTATGAATTACTTAAAGTATAGTTAGAGTATGGTGTATAAATTTTGTAATTTATAAGTGCCTTGTGATATGTTCTAATAATATAGCTAGGACTTATATGAGTGGGTTGCACTGGTTAGGCCTAGGCTATGTACCTTGACAAGCCTAGCCATTATTATATTAACAATTACATTGGTAATGCTAGTAGCAACGCCTAGTGGCAAAAAGTGTATGGATCTTAAGATCCCTTGCAAACCATTTAGAAGGAGTTATGACTTTTCCAGGTATAGATATACACTAATTGGATTAAGATTTAATTATTCATTGTGTCACAACATTTGTCGTGCATTTTAGACGATAGTGTTCCCCTTTTAAAAACTATTTGTGAAATTTGGGGTACATTACACCACTGACTGAGTTTCTTTGTTCAGATTCTCCAACATAGATTTTAAGAAGTTATATTTTATCTCAAGAATGACCAGTTGTTGTTTGACTTGCACCAGGGTGCTTATAACCTCTCCAATTTGTGAAATGTATTGATGATCATATTCATGAAATTTGGTAATGAGAGTAAGAATGGAAGCTCTATTTCCCTAAACCATTTCTTCATGGGTTATTAATATTTGTATTTGCTCTTGCAATTTGTGTTGGTCCATGGTGGATGTTTGTTCTTTTATTTGCATAATAGAGTATTGACTCTTTTTTAAATAGCAAACTGATAGACCTGAAACAAGATGTACTTGAGGATATTCGACACAATATACTTGAAATATTCCCCTATTAATAGAAAAATGACACTTTGCTCCATAGCTTGAAAGTAAAGGGAGACAAAGTGTAGTACCTACATTACTTCAAGAAAACTCAAAGACAAAATTAGACTTCCTATAACCACAAAGAATTTCATTCACAACAATCACCAACAATTTCTTGACTAAATATATTCAATAGAGAACAAACTGAAGTAAAATCGTCGTTGACCTAGTGGCAAAGATTAAATTCTTGGGGAACTTAAATAACTAGAAATGCCCCCAACTGCAAGCAATAAGGAATGCTTAAGACCTAGAACAACTTCCCTTGAGAATTCAAATTCGAGACTGTAATGCCCATATTCAGAGGGGAACATGGTGCTAATTACGTGCTCTTGAGCATCCAAACTCAACAATAGACTTACAATCATAATGAAGATAGAACCAACCAACCTAAAATTTAGAGATGGATCCAGATGAAGTTTAGAGGAGTGAAGTTGTCCACCTTCCTCCCATCGAATAAAGATCGTTTTGGCCATTGTCCCACCTTGTTTATGATGAGTTAAATTTGGGTATTCATTACCTTTTGTCCTTGGAGATGAGAGCATGTGCAAGGGAGCCTTGAGTCTCATTATGTTAATTTATCTTCCTTGGTGGATGGGTTATTACATGTTTAACACATGGCTTAGTGTGCTTGTGGTACTTGTCATTAATTTTGTCGAGGGTGTTTAAGGAATAGTTTGGAGGGTTAATTGGCCATTAACCCAAAGCTCCCCAATTTTTAAACCTATTGACTTGTTAACTAACATATATGTTTT